>JACEVL010001811.1:0-25235 GCA_020284085.1 Aporrectodea caliginosa
TTTGCCAGATATAAATTAATTTGTCGACTATATAAGGGACTCTTCGTTCGCCCCCACGCCAAAAACAATATCATAGAATGATCATTAAAGAGGGCAGACGTTCCTAGAACGAAGCAGCCAACCTAATCTAAGGACCTAAGGCTCATTCCCAGTGCGGTTCGATGGTGATAAACTTGTTCTTTGGGCTACTGGTTAATATTTGACCTGGGATGGCACAGTGGCCCACATTTGTGCCAATTCTAACCTGTATTAGCTCTAAGCCTGTATGGAGATAACAGCACCAGAAGTTGAAGAAACGCAAAATAATGTGGTGATGCAAAACTTATGCACATCACTGTATTGTTATAATGGTCAGATGGATGTGCCTGAGCACTTAAATATCGCCACCTTTGTTTGGCTCCATGTGTGTGTGTGAGGAAGCCAATCACTATCGATTTTTCTAGACACCTGAGCAGTATTTATTTTTAACTATCTGAAGTTAATGAACTTTTACACCACTCTGCCGTCTGCAACAAACCTTGAGTAACGCCTCCGATGTGTTTATCGTCAAATACGATGCTATATTATTATAAAGTTTTGCTTTAACACTTACAATCAATTTAGTATTATTATGGTTAAAGGAATTCAATAAAGTATACTCTATCCTATTCAACTTCAATTTATTAGTATTTATTAGTAGTATTAGCATTAGCATTATTTTTCTCGCATATCATGCTTCGTCCCAGTTTTCCCCTGCCATCTGGAAATGGACCTCTGAATGTCAAAGATGGAACGACGTTGGAGAAGGAAGTGAGCCTCGTGTATAATATGTCCAGATACAGCTGAAATGCGATGCCCCAACTCGGAAAGAATTTCTATACACAAACTTTTCAGGGCAAGGGGTTTCGAAGGCATTGTATGTATGTATGTATGTATGTATGTTTGTATGTATGTATGTATGTATGTATGTATGTATGTATGTATGCATGTATTGTATCGTATCGTATCGTATCTGAGAATGTGTAAAGCGCCTCTTACAGTACTAGCTATTCAGAGGCGCTCTCAGTGTTACAGCCAGAGGAAATAAGAAAGTCTTCAAGCAACGAAGGGATGAAGGGTGAGACCCCGACTAAAATCTTACTACGGATTGAGGGAGAGGTCATTCCACATAGAAGGACCCACGATGGCGAAGGCACGGTGTTGGGCCGTGGCAGTCCTTGCACGAGGAACTAGGAGATCAAGTCGATCCGCAGACCGGAGAGGGCGGGAAGAGACAGCAGATAGAGGTTTGCGCATTAAGTCACAGAGATATTTAGGAGCTAGGCCCAGTTGAGTTCTTAAGACTAAGAGCAGTACCTTGTATTGGATACGAGAGGCAATGGGGAGCCAGTGCCTACTAGGACATCATTCATGTAGGTGGAGATGTGAGAGTAGCGAGGAAGACGGGCGATGAGCCTGGCTGCCGAGTTCATAACCGACTGAAGGGAGGATAAGCTTTCCTTGGGAAGCCCAGCAAAGAGGTGAATTGCAGTAGTCAATGCGACAGCAGATGAAAGCAGTATGTATGTATCTATGTATGTATGTATGTATTTATGGATGTATGTACGTATGTATGAATTCATGCAAGCATGTATGTATGTATATAAATATGCAAACAAGTAAGAAAGCAAGTAAAGCCTCTTTTAATAGACTATAATAATGTACATCGACAAACGAGGCTTGGCACACGGAGTGGATCACATAAGTCAATTAAAACTTAATACTGCCACAGTCGGCAGAACACTACACTTCAGTCGCTGGAGGTATATGTCTCGCAAGAAGTTCTTGTCTGTAAATGACACAGATGGAAAGCTTCCGATGACTGGTTCTGAATTTCGGAATGCACAATTCAGATGGCTAATCTCTCTCTTGATATGGACAGAGAAAAACTACATTTGCTGACCGAAAATTTGTTCTACGAAACATAATGTGATTATGGTGTGCTGTGAAACTTACCCCATCGGTTTGTATTGCCTAGATGTAGTAGCAGCATTTGCTCCATCTGAAATTAAACGATTAACAGATCATGTGCTACAGTTTGTAAAGCACTAGTATCTGCTAATATAATATTTTTATAGTAATACAGCGTATAGCAAGACATGGCAAGTCAAGCTAAATAATTATGGTTAGGGATTGATAAGCAAATGCGAATACTTTAGTTTGCCACCTCAGAACTATCACTATAGTCGTCGTCAACATTAATTGAAAAAGTGTAGGGCCTACGTAGATCTATAAATCATCGTATGTATGCTTGCATGTTTGTATATTGGTATGTATGTATGCATGTATCAATCTATCCATATATCTTTCTATCAATCTTCATGTGTTTAATGCATATGTATAGTGGGGAATTCAGCTTTCGGTCTATAGCTTGGCTTAGCTGTTGCCTGGTTCCCAACTGGGCAACAGCTGGACCTTAGCGCTCTCTCAGCTGAATTCCCCACTATGTCTTTTTCTCCGGTGGTGCGTGACCTCGGGGTGCTATTGGACCAAGAGCTCACCTTTGCACCTCATCTAAACCAGGTTTGCCGCAGCTGCTACTACCAGTTGCGGCAGCTCAGGGTCATTGCTCGCTCCCTGACTTTTAAAGCACCAGTCTCCATAGTTCACGCGGTTGTGCTGAGCCGCCTAGACCATTGCGCCTCCATCTACGCTGGTCTCCCGCGGGTTCGAATCGAGAGGCTGGAGCGGGTTCACCGGGCTGCGGCTCGACTCATCGGCGGATTCGGTAAGACCGACCGCATATTTCAGTATACGAGTGAGGTATTGCACTGGCTTCCTTTCCCACAGCGCATCTCATACAGGATCGCGTCCTTGGTTTGGCGGTGCTTATTAGGCTGGGCACCGTCTTACCTGCGTGAGCTTTGCCGCCCTCTTTTCTTTTGCACAGGCCGCCGAGCACTGCGCTCTACTGCCGTTGCTTCTTTGTGGTTGGTCCAACAACCTGGAACGGGCTAACATTAGATTTACGACACCTTCCAAACTGTTTGCAGTTTCACCAACTGTTGAAGACTGCATTCTTCCGTATGGCCTGGGTCGGGATCGCCTCTGAGTAGGGATCTTGAAGAGGCGCCATATAAATTTTTATTGATTATATATATTATATATATAGTGCAGGCATACATGATTGCATGCGTTTATATAATGTATGTATGCGTTTGCGCCTTTTCATACATGGCAATAGCACTTCACGAATAGCTATCTGACCGAGTTAAACAGATGAAACCGGAGTAGGCTAAATGGGACCATGTAACCGTCTCGTACCAGCCAGGGCAAAGAATACAGTGCTCTGCAGCATATGGAATCTGTTGTTTACCGTGCTCGAGCATTTAGAGCTGACCTTTCGTAGTTTCTCGTAGCAGTTAGCCGTTATTCTGACACGACTATCCGCTCAAAATTAGAACTTTATCACTCATGAAACTTTTAAAATGTCACATTTGTTATACATGTTACATATAGACTCAAGGTAAGTTTCAGCGATTAGGAGAGGTTCCTAAAATGCATTTTATAAAAAAATTATAAAATCAGATTTACACTAGTAATTGCAAAGTTTTATAGCGCCACTTCAAGAGACACTCATCCGAGGCACTCTAAAAATAAATGTTACATATTAACATATATATTATTGAGTGACTGACAAAGCTTGAATACGAAAAATGCAAGTAGGCTTAGATTAAAAATGTGATTCCAATGCAAATTTCATTGAGGTGATTTTCAACGCAAGAAATGTCACAAGCAAATAATAATTTACTGCTGACGTTGCTTATTACATCTGATAGTGAATCTGATCTGTATACTCATATGAACCATGAGCTGGTCCACTTAACCAACTGGTTCAATGCTAATTCCTTATCCATAAACACTAAAAAGACTAACTATATTATATTCTCGAGCTTTAGAAAAAAATCCCTGAGGACCCAAATAAGACCATTATGCTCAATAGCATCCCCATTAATCGGGTGCCACAAATCAAATTCCTGGGAATAATTCTGGATGAACACCTTAAGTGGCACTCCCACACTAATCTGGTCCAAAATAAGATTGCTAAGTCCATAGGTATTATCTATAGGCTCAAACATATTCTCCCTCTTCAGACATTGAAAACACTATATAGCACTTTTATTTTACCCTACCTTAGCTATGGCACCATAATTTGGGCAGGTGGCTATAAAACTATACTCCAACCTATTTACCTACTCCAAAAGAAAGCACTGAGAATCATTACAGGTTCCCACTACCGGACTAAATCTTCTGGACTATTTAAAAGCCTTAACCTACTAACTATCTATGATTTATACACATCTCAACTGGCCACTCTCATGTATCGTCATCAGACTCGCACTTTACCTAGCAACTTTACTGACTACTTTAGAACCAATGCAACCATTCATAAATATAACACCAGATCAAGACATAACCTCCACTTAAATTCTTGTAAGACCAATACTAGACACTTCACGACTAGAATAGCAGGACCTAAACTGTGGAACTCTATCGACCATAGTATCCGCTCCCTATAACCTCTCTGAATTCTTTTAAGCGGGCATTTAAAATGCACCTTCAAATGCTCAAATAATATAATTTTATCAGTACCTTTGACTTCAGACTAGCCACTATGTTGATCCTTGTTCACCTTGTTGTAATACCATGTATTACTACTACCTGGGGACGACTAGATAAGCCTACTGTGCTTCTTCTCCCCAGGTGTCGATCTTAGACTCTAGTATATTCTATGCATATCTCTGTTCTCCCTTGTCATTGCCTGGTACTGATCTTCATTTGTTACTAACATTACTTTAATGTTCATAATAACTTGTAATATGCATGACTTTTTTTCATCGACAATAAATTTGATTTGATTTGATTTGAAAACAAACCTGCGCCAATGAATACTGCATTAATGTGTTGACGAAACTTTGATTTGTTAAAACCAGATTGTACACACTTCCTCTGTCATCATTCCCAGATACTGGCACAAGGGCGGCAAGTTCACTGCACAAAATATCCAAATTGCAATCTGTAACAAACTCGTTGAAAGGACAATATCAAGAGATGCATGGCGTTTGCATTGTATATAGCCTATGTCATCTTTTGTTTAACACGCTGTAATATTATAGTCTATTAGAAAATGTGAATGTCTCAAGAAACGTGGTTTAGTGAATTGCAAAACAATGCCCTGGAATATAATAAACAACGCACAGGTATATACTCTGAACATCCAAGCCATCTTCAGCTGTCAGCTCCGTTGTTTGGTTCCACATGTGTGCGTTGGCCCGCCAGTGGTGACTCTTCCAGCTTACTGTGCATGATTTTGCTAACTGATGTAATAGTTTCGTTCGTACTGTCTTGTCATCATAATAGGCTGACTCTATATAAATTCTCAGAATGAACGAATAAATGAAATCATCGACGACCAGCCTTCGCTTAGATGTCTCGCTATACTTTTAGTCTTTTTTCTCCGCTCATGTGGTTCGATTATACGACAGAACTTCCCCCACCCCTACTCCCTGACCGTTTTATTCCACAAGCGAACAATCTCGCACGCAGATCATTTATAATAAGAATGTTATACTCTATATAAATGTATGTACACCAAAGCGCGGATATGCAATTGGTTTAATAAAGAATATACTTACTTTACTTACTTACTTACTTACTTACTTACTTACTTACTTACTTACTTATAATCAACTAATGGATTAACTTTCTAGAGTTATTAGGGCTGACATTCTTGAGGATTCCTTTCCATTTGATCCACAACATACAGCTAGAAAGACTTCGGTGCAACCTTGTTCTTCCAAAAATCGTCTGTCTCGAAGCAGGCGATCAGAAACCAACCGTTAAATCAAATTTTCTTTAGCTGCCCCTATGTTTCCTATGTCGTTTCCGAGCACAGTAGACAGTTTTGTTCGCACATCTCTTATATCTCTAATCCTACAATGCTGGAATATACAGTGGTATTGGCCAAATAATAACTATATTCGTTTATTGAGAAAGACAGCTCTGATTGGTTGACGACCGGGGTAGTAAGAAAAATTTTCGAATTTTTATTTTCGAGGGGGTAGTAACAAGAGTTTTCCACGACAATAAATCATATCATAAATTCTTAAATCCTGGGGGGAATAATCCCATTATCCCAAACTTTCACACTTTCCAACTCCAAGAGACGTCTAGATTAAACACTGGTTATTCCCATTGGAAATTCCAATCCGATAACCTTTTTTTGCTTAAAAGTTAAAACCTTTCCTTTTAGGGGAGGGGCTGAACCGATTTGTTCTCAACCGAAAAATATTTGCGCCGCCACTGATTGGCACACCGCAGTCAGGTACAATGTCATACAGTATGCAACCACGCACATGTACTTAACTTAAATCTAGCATTTTAGAACCTCTATAATCAAACTAACATAACTACATGTATCTAACAGAAATGAACACCACAGCAACTATTTATTTATTACACGTTTCTAAGAGGTACGAGGCTCCTGGAGGTAACAGAAAAAGCTGCTTTACTTTTCTTGACGAATTCTAATTTCTTCTTCGTATTTCTCGTGCATGTTTTCCTCCCAGATCTTTATCTGAGGATCCAATGGCTTACCTAAGCACAAGGGGCAGATCAATCTCATTGCATAGATCTGAATAACTTGAAACATTTATAAAAAATTGTAAAAATAGCTTGCATTGCAAACGAATCGTTGTGTTGATCGCCTCTCACAAATGAACCAAGAGAAAGGAGATCAAATTAGCGGACAACTGTGCTCAATCAAGGACCACATAGTAATCAAAATATCGAATACTCAGTTACCCACGGTACAAAACTATATTCGTCAATATTGAGTCGCAAAGACAATTTGTTTGATAGTATACCCGTCCATTGTAACCACACATTTCGACAAGGCTTTATAGGTGTGAAAACAGGTGCCAGAATGGTCTACGTTGTGAAGTTTGAAAGAAAATACGTAAACTGAACAAGATTGTCTCAACTGCAGCAGAACCAAGCATGCACGAAGGATAAGCACTGATAATAATAATAATAATAATAATAATAATAATAATAATAATAATAATAATAATAATAATAATAATAATAATATACGGTGGTAGATACCCTTGCACCATCATACATCCAGGCCACGGCAGCGACGGCGGGCGCGGCAGCCGAGATCGCCACGGACAGGAAATTGACCAAGTGCAATGCACTTTTAAACACGCACTTTTTCGTGCCTCTAGCTCTCGAGACCTTAGGTCCAATTAACATCACTGGCCAAAACTTTATATCAGATCTAGGTCGTAATTAACATCACTGGCCAAAACTTTATATCAGATCTAGGTCGTAGTCTGACGCTGATTGAAGCATTATATCAGATCTAGGTCGTAGTCTGACGCTGTCCACAGGAGAGCTTCTTGCTGCAGCGTCTCTATTACTGTCCAGCGGTTCAACTCGGTGGCTTTCGGCGGCACTTTAGCGGAGCCAGACCTTAGGGAGATGTGACTCTAACGGCACTTATCACTTTAGACAGCTACTGCATCCTCGTCTATTGTAGTTTTCAGTATTATGACTTTTAGACAGCTACTGCATCCTCGTCTATTGTAGTTTTCAGTATTGATGTTGATTGATGGAGAGAATAAATATTGTTTTATAAAATATTGTTTTTATAATAATAATAATAATAATAATAATAATAATAATAATAATAATAATAATAATAATAATAATAATATTATTAATAATAATAATAATAATAATAATAATAATAATAATAATAATAATAATAATAATAATAATAATAATAATAATAATAATAATATTAATAATAATAATAATAATAATAATAATAATAATAATAATATTAATAATAATAATAATAATAATAATAATAATAATAATAATAATATTAATAATAATAATAATAATAATAATAATAATAATAGGCGAAGAGAACATGCAGTGTTTGTCACTCCGTTCTCCATCTACACAACAAGGACGGGGGCCTACACAAACACGGCCCAAGAAAACAACCATGCCCAGGTTCCCACAAACCACCGCTTACACCGACGACCGCACATCGGGTTTCTTTATCCGGTAATTCGACGGTTTCGAATCCAGACAGATCTCAAATCCAGTCTCAAACCAACGAATCGGAGCAAACCTGCCGCAGCAACACAGACGCTGAAGACGGGTTAGAGTCAGCATCAACGACAAAACATCCTGATCTGCCTAATGGCCTACTCAGACACATACCGAAAGGCACAAGAACTGCCGCAGCACACCTCTTGACAGACATCAGAGGGGATATTCTACATCAGCCCTTACACCCCGCCGGGTGGCTACGCCTCCTCTCCTTTGGATCAGGAACCATGGAAAAACCGACAAGGGGCGGTAAGAGACACAACCTCACACAATACATCAAATCTCGAATAGACACTTTCAAAAATGATTGGGAGACGACCGCATCGCTTTTATTTGGGCCGGATCGAGACAGAGCAGACATGGGAAAACCCAGGAAATCACCTGACGCTAATTCCATCGCGGCCGCTGTAGCAGCCAAGTTAGAAGATGGCAACCTCAGCGCTGCATCGCGCATTCTCTGCTCAGACGATAGTCCAGCTCCAATTAACAAAGAAACTTTGGAGTTACTCAGGCTTAAACATCCATCGGCCCCAGAGCGGACCATTGCGCAGCCGTCGCCCCAAACAGCACCATTACAGATCACTGAAAAGGAGGTCCACGACGCCATGCGATCCTTCCCGAAAGGCTCCTCCGGCGGGCCGGATGGATTGAGGCCACAACACGTCTTGGAGCTCCTCAAAGACCACGTCGCAGGTCAGGGGCTACTGAAGGCAATGACTGCCTTAACAAACTTGCTCCTGGCCGGTATTTGTCCACAAGAGCTTCGCCCCATCCTTTTTGGTGGCACACTGTTTGCACTTAAGAAAAGCTCAGGAGGCCTAAGACCTATCGTCATAGGCTACTTGTGGCGTAGACTGGCCTCGAAGTGCGCAAACGCTTACATAATACCTATAGCGACACCTCGCCTCTCCCCTAAACAACTGGGAGTCGGTGTATCAGGAGGAGCCGAAGCCGCAATTCATGCCACGAGAAGATTCATGGAACACATGAGCGAAGACACTATAATCGTTAAACTCGACTTGGCAAATGCCTTTAACAGCCTGCACCGTGACATAATGTTATCCTCGTTGTCGGAGTGGTGCCCAGAACTCTACGCCTATTGTCATCTAGCATACGCAGAACCATCCAGCTTGAAGTACGGCAACTTCACTCTACAATCGCAGGAAGGACCGCAACAAGGAGACCCACTAGGTCCGGTTCTCTTTTGCCTACCGCTTCAAGAAGTTCTTACTCACTTACAATCGCCGCTAGCCTTTGGTTATTTAGATGATCTCACCGTGGGCGGCGGGTACAAGAAAGTGTGCGAGGACGTCATGGCAATTAAAGAAGGTTGCGCACGTTTGGGCTTATCGATCAACAGCTCAAAATGCGAAGTAATATCCAAGGACGCAAATATCGACCTACCAGAACCGGTGAACCAATTCCTGCGCGTAGATCCATCATCAGCAGAGCTGCTAGGCGCACCACTATCTCCACGTGAGGCCCTCAACGATACTTTAAACTCAATCGTATCGAGGTTGGCAAGTACTATGAAAAAGCTGGAACAGATACCAAGACAAGACGCAATCCTGATACTACGATGTTCAATTGGGGCTCCGAGGCTCATATACATTCTCCGCTGCACGCCTTGTCATGAACACCCGGGCCTCTTGAAATTCGACGAAGGATTACGTGATGGCACCGAGAGCATTCTTAACATCGCTCTCTCTGACGATCAATGGTCACTCGCTTCCATGCCTATCAGGAAGGGCGGGTTGGGAATAAGAAGAGCATCTTCGTTGGCACTTCCAGCTTTTTTAGCCTCAGCCGCAAGATCTCAGCTCACCCAATCGCTCATCCTCGCCCTGACACAGGTGCCTGAGGATTCTATCTTGGAAATAATGAGAACGAGATGGCAGCAGAGCACCGCTGAAACGTCCGACTTCCCATCTTCAGACTGCAAACAGTCTTCATGGGATACACCGCTGCTGTCAGCGGCCATGTCGGGGATCGAATCGCGCGCCCGGGACTCGTATGACCTGGCCAGCTAAACGCCATACAGGCCCCACACGCTTCAGACTGGCTCTTCGCCCTGCCGCTAGCAGCCCAAGGCCTAAGGCTGAACGACGAGGAGATGAGGGTGGCAGTGGGCTTGAGACTAGGGGCGGTCATCTGTGCCCCACACGCATGCGCATGTGGAACAATGGTCTCAGCCAGAGGCTCGCATGGATTGGCTTGCTCACTGGGCTTCGGCAGACAAGCAAGACATTCTACAATTAACGATATTGTGCTGCGCAGTCTCATCAGGGCAGGCATACCATCGATCAGGGAACCGGTTGGCCTTACCCGACTGGATGGGAAAAGACCGGATGGCCAAACCTTGATTCCTTGGAAAAGCGGGCGTTCTCTGATTTGGGATGTGACAATCATTGACACTTTCGCGCCATCGTACTTGGCCGAGACATCAGCAGCGGCAGGAGGAGCGGCGGAAATAGCCGCGACTAGAAAGCAATCCAAATACGCTGAGCTTCAGACGAGATACTGTTTTACCCCTATCGCGATAGAAACGATGGGGCCTATGGACCACGAAGGCCTGGCCTTCATCTTGGAACTCGGCCGACGATTGACAAGAACAACGGAAGATCTTCAAGAAACTTTCTTCCTGTTCCAAAAGATTTCAGTTACAATCCAGCGGTTTAACGCTATCGCGTGCCTGGGTTCGATGAGGCCCTAGAACCATGATTTAAGAACCATGATTTTAAGAACTCTGATTTTATAACAATAATAATAATAATAATAATAATAATAATAATAATAAATATAATAACAATAATAATAATAATAATAATAATAATAATAATAATAATAATAAATATTGTCCCATCGACAATAGTAATTTTCAAGTCCCTGTTTACCTCGGGCAAAAATAATAATAATAAAATATTATTATTATTATTATTATTATTATTATTATTATTATTAATATTATTATTATTATAATTATAATAATAATTATTGATTACTATGTGGTCCTTGATTGAGCAGAGTTGTCCGCTAATTATAATAATAATAATAAAAACAATAATGGTAATTGTTATTGTTATTATTGATTATCTATTTATCAATAACCATTGTCTAACGAAAATAATCGATTATGCTGAGCTGCAACGTGAAGATCTTGCTCAATGTCCCTACAAAGGACCACCGACTGTGAAGGGTCGAACTCGTACTCCCACGCTATCTACCGAGAACTTTAACTAATCAGCTACCATGTCCCAATATATAAGGTGAGCGCTGTAGCCAATTTGTTGCCGTGGGACACCATAGCTGATTAATAATAAGAGAATAACAGGTATACGGACATTTGAACGACGGTCAATTGAACGGATGACACTAGAACGGCGACACTTTAACGGGAGATAGTTCACAAGGTGCGCATTGTATGTAAGTCTGTATACTCTGCATTGTGTACTCCATGTGTACTACTGTAGGCGTATACTGAATGTTCAGCTTTTGAAGTCTTAGCTGATACTCAACCTGACGATATAGAACATCTCGATGAACTGACCTCCATTATCAATACACCGCTGGAATGGATGGCATTGCTAGAACAACAAATTCAGTAGACTCTATGGACTCCAGTCGCTGTTTTTATGTAACCATCCAACCGTACGTTTTCGACAGGTCTCAAGAAAGACATACAAATGCAAAAGACTAACTTTTTGCAAGGATCGACCGGAATGCTTTATCCAAGCAACAAGAAATATCAATAACTGATCGAACGGGTTACACGCGCAGTCGCCACCTATGGCAGAGCAGGAATCTTATTGTATTTACGCTCAATTGCCTATTTTGTCCCACAACGAAACAGAGAGCGTGGTACATGTCCAAGAAAGTGCCTGTTCAATTGCTTTTAAATTTTATTCAATTTCTGGATAAATTGTTCACCGTCATCTGTTACCCGTTCAACTGTCCGGCCGTTCAATGGTCGCACCGGTCATGTATACACCGTTCTACAGTCGCCGTTCAAATGTCGCCCGTTCTTTTGACGCCCGTTCATATGTCACCCAATTGAATAACAGACTTAGACTTCTTATTCTGAAGCCGACGATGACATCATCGCAACTGAGGCAACAAAAGTAGACCTAGTAATTAAAATAACGCTAATTATCCAGGCAAAATAAAAAAACCTGCACGATAGCAGCAGAATGCTAGTCTCTCCAACACAGACCATAATTATAGGCCTACCCGATATTTCGGCAAAAGTCTTTTTGAAAAACTCTTCTTCCGTCCCCATAATTTCAACGTTAGCAATGAGCCCGGAATGCAATTGCAAAAAACTGACCCGATTCTGAAAAAATACCCCAGCATTGTATTCTCCAGCAAGGGTCACATTCAACATCACGCGTATGTTATTCTCTACCTATTCCATGTAGGCCTATGTTATTCTCTACCTAAAATGCATAATAGCACTCCGCCATTCGTTAAATTGGAATAGGTTGTCTTATATTTACTGAATAAATTTTGCGAGGATTCCAGCGGTTTGGGATCTGTATTCTCTTCATCCTCCACTTCTGTACAGCAGCAGTATACGCAGAATCTGCAAACCGACGGAATGTACATCAGATAGGCGAAGGCACACAGAGGAGCTGGAATCTTCGATCGGAAATGATACTCGCGTATAAGTCGATATCGTTGCATCTTAGAAACTCTGTCTTGTTTGCTTTCAACTTTCGTAAATGTAACGCTGAAAACGGAGACTTGAATGTTTGTATGTAATATGTATGCATTAAGCAATACCGTAATACAGGAAAATATTCATTGGTGTTGCACACATAATACCCGTGGCACCCATAAAACAGCCTCATGGTGCGGGGAGATTATTGAATGGTAACACGCTGGCACGAAGATTAGAAGGACGAGGGTTCGATACCCGCTAGCCCCAGTACGACAGATCAGCGCCTTGCAGATTGTCATACAGATAAATTCGACTCCTGTTAAACTTGGTATCCAATTATCATTGCCTAAAGCTCAATTTCATTGAAATAAAAGCATTTTATGACAAAATATTATTTCTTTACAAAACCTTGTAATTTTTATTTTCGAAACCGTAGGTTTACAGTAGACCTACTTCACAACTAAACTGCATAATTATTTGTCAGATAATTCAGTGGCAGTAACATATTATTAACGAAGCTTACAGGAAATGGCTTCTAATGATATAATTATACATAGGCTATATGGGAGCGCCTATGAATGGTTCACCCTATGAGAGGCGCTTTATAAATGTTTGAATACAATACAATACAATACAATATATAGCACTCCCTAACAGAATAAAGCAGTAGTTGCGAAACCTTAGAAACTACAACTCTATGTTACTCTAAGCTCTATTCTTTAATCGCAAATTATTCAAAACGAGCAATTAGCATGTTATGTGCGTATGAATGCGTTTATTTGTGTATGTATGCGCATATTAAACTGAAACTGTATCCCTTCACGTACTTGAACATGGCAATGAGTACATTCAGCATCATGATGATCATGAGTAAAGCATAGAAAGCCAGTAGAACGGGAACAAGCCACGTGTTGGCAGGACATCTGCTCTTCTTACACGTCACGTAGTCGACGTTTGGATCCGTTCGTGAAGAGCAATATTCGGGTGAGATATTCGGCAATGGGTTGCAATATAGTCCTGTATCGAGTATTAGACCTACTTAAACGCTGAACTATTTTCCGTTGCAACTAATTCTTATATCTTATAATATAATAATTATATCGAAGAATAAAACAAAGATTAAAATGCCACAGATCTGTATCGTAATGATAACTTGAACTTTCACATAGATCTACAAATTACAAGCGGCGCGTGGAAATCCTTGCTGAGGGTCCTAACATAGTAATCGCTTCGAGCACGCCTAAAACCCGATAGCAATCGAACTTTGTATTCTTTTCGTGCAGTGATTTTAAGCCTGTGGAAAGGTTTGAAATTAAGACTTATGCAGTTGTGCTTGGAGGTTTTAGTGATAGCACAAGCGATAGTATTCTGGATAGCTTGAAGGCAGTTTATTTTATAGCTGCAACGTAACGATAGTTACTTCGACATCAAGTATAATAATTCGGCGAAAGCACGAATATGCATGAAGTAAGCGCAGATATGCTATTGTATTGTATCTGGGCATTTATAAAGCGCCTTTAGCAGTAGTGACTAGTCAAAGGCGCTCCCAGTGTGAACACTTCGAGGAAACAGAAAAATTTTCAAGCAACGGACTGAAGTGGATAAACCACCAGACGAAATCTCAGCCCGAATTTGTGGGAAAGGTTATTCCACGAAAAAGGATCCACAATTGCAAAGGCGCGGCGTTGAGCAATGGCTGTCCTGGCCCGGGGAATAAGAGGTCAGATCTATCTCTAGAGCGAACAGTGGGTGATGTAATAGGATACACCTAGGTTACGGTTAAAAAAGTCACCTAAGTTGCTGACAGAAGAATTAGTAGTAAAGTTGTGTTTGGGGATGCAGAGTAAAAAGGAACAAGGAAATAAAAAGATGAAGAATGTTATTGTGTAGGACACGCAGGCGTATTAGTATAAATTCGGTTTTAGATGGATTTTAAGCACAGGAGATTAGATATTGTCCTGGAGGAATTTTTCTTAAACACATTATGATGATCTATCGAGTCGTAGAAACTTTTAAGAGAAGAAGGGTTGATATTTTTGTGTCGTCAGTACATAGGTGACGGTTAAATGAAATTGGTTCAATTAATGAGTTGATTTGGGTGGTACAGATGATGAATAGGAGTGGTCTAAGAACAGAGCAGCCTTGTGTGAACTCGGCAAGTTAGAGGCCATATTTGGGATAAGGATTATGAAGGAGAGCAGGGATTTAATCCAGAGAACAGTGTCAGCAAACTGAACCCGGTTGAAGTCCTTTGGAGAAAGATGTTGATACTAAAGCTATTGAAATATCAAGGAGGCAGAAGCAATAGCCCTGTTGAAAGAGATGGCAGAAACAAGCATATTATATGACAAGACGTGTGTAGGATAAGAAGTGAGTTGGATGTTAGAGTAATTGGTCCGAGAAAGGACCAACAACTCAGTCCAGTTAATTTGGAGATGAAATACGGGTTAGAGATGCTTCGCTATTTAGAAAGGATCACTCTACTAAGTGATGGTTAGCAAGAAGAGGAACGATAAAAGTGTGTCTAAACAGGAGGCGGAATAACCACCATACAAGTAGAAGCTAATCATTTCTGTTTTAATGGGAATGGCAATTGCCCGGTCCTTTAATAAGGGGTAAGTATAGAATCATGTTCGACCTGCTTGTTTGAAAGCGATTTTAAACTGATGGAATAAAGCACGAAGAGTTTACCTATCGCATCGTCACTGTTGAACTGTCCAATGACAGTCCACCATGCATCGTAAAAGACATCCTGAAGAAGTTTGGCATTCAGTGGTTGATTCGGATACAAAATGGCGTTCGAAACAATTCCATACGCCGATGTGAAGACGGCAATAATAAGTAGAAAACCTATCAGATCTTTAAGCTGATATAGAGCAAAACAATCATCATTCATCAGTTTATTATGGTCATCATCATATCGTGCACTATTTGCTATCGCTGCCAACAATGATACAGTCGTTAGCATTGTCGTTGCTACTTATCTTCCTCAATAGCAACGCGGATTACATTCAACTTTCTCTACCCGTATGTTCAGACAAATTCAATAAACATAATAAGCTGAATTACGAAAGCATATTAAATTTTATTATAACAGAAACTAAGCAACGATTTTGGTGTTGTATATAATGTTGCTCCTGCAATTCCACATCATTTATATGCTACATTTTGCTATGATTTGGTCCGATATATACATGTAAATATGCAAACGCGTGACTTATATTATAAATGCTATTAGTCCTGAAGAGTCTTAAACATTCTTCTGCTTTGTAATATTTAGACTTTAGTTGCTCTTATTTACCCATACATCAACTGAAATCTCCATTTGTGATTGTGGATAATGTTAGACACAGATCAGGAATACCAATGATCGATCACATGCCTTATAAGTGCCCAAAAAGATACATTACATATGTACAGTACTATCTGTACTAAGCCACGAATGGCAATTGGTGTGTCACTTAGTCAATATGACGACCATTTTGAAACGGATAAATACGATAAGATTATTGGATGGCGTCAGCTTGAAGCCGTGGTATCAGTCTGACAATTACAGAAACTCATTTTGGTTGATCCAAAACAACAAAGCAACTTTAGCCTGTTGAATTCTGTTTATGAAGTGATTTTCAGCTTTGTCATTTGACTTCAGTGATAAGAGCACGGAAAAGCTCAACCTAACTGTACGTTAGATTTCGTCGAGTTCTACTTACAAGTCGGCCAATCATGTAAATCTTTGGTCCAAGAATAGTGCTGATGGACAGTAGTTGTAGTACTCGTAGCACGGACAACAAGAGGCTGAGGCACAACACGATCCTAGCTACGTACAGACACTCAGGGCAGATGCTTGGCAAACTTTGATAAATGAGTCGTAGTACAAAACCAACTACGTAGATAGTCAGAGCTAAGACGTCAAACAGGTTCCATGTATTCAGGTACTCTCTCCGGAAAATAACGGCCTAAAATTTCAAGAAAAAGAAATTGCAAGTCAAAGCGAAGCACAAAGGAAACTAATAAAATAATAAAGTAATACGTTTTCAGTAAACAAAAACTAGTCTGCTGAGTCTGCTTGATTTTCGTCTCTGTTTTGGACGGCGTTTAGAAGCATATGAAATCTGGGTGAAGAAGGGTGAGTCAGAGATCTTTGAGCGACGCTGGCCGTCAATTGCTGAGAGGTTCTACTACATGTACATGTATGTAGACCAGCTAATGTTAAATGCTTAATGCACAGATACCTGGTTATTTTTGAGGAAATAATTTCATAATGACGTTTTGTTCTTATTAAACATCACTTACCGTAAGCAATATTAACTGTCTGAATATATACATACACACTGCAGCAAAATTACAATTCAACTACATACAGAACAATCCAACATAATGCAACACAATGGACTAGTTATTAGTAATGGCTTCGAAATTACTTGTGCTAGTTTATCTAACGGAGTTTTCGCGTGGCGCTGAGAAATTTCCAAGATCTTCTTCTCTTCTTGTGGTTCTCTGCCTCTTAGGCAGATTCAAATGTCCGAGGTCGCCACTCCTCTCTTTACTGGGCCTCTTCTTTCAGCTTCCTGTAATCGTTTGTCGTCATCCAATCCAGCATCATCTGTATTGGTCTTCCTCTTGTCTTCCTCCCCTCCATTTTTCCTTCAATGACCGTTCTTAGTCTCCTCTCAGCGTGTGCCCGATCCATTTCCTTTGCCTCTCTCTTATTGTGTGTATAAGGACTCTTTCTTCTCCAATTATTCCCATCACCTCTTCATTTTGTTATGTGTTCTGTCAAGCTGATTTTTTCTGTTCTTCTCCATGTCCACATTTCTAAAGCTTCCAGTCGTCGCATTGTCCATGTCAACCATACAACACCACACTCCATACTAGTGTCTTTACCATTCTTATCTTCAGATTCCTGATTAGTTTTCCTCTCAGTAATTCTCTCCTGTTTGAGAATCCCTCCTTTCCTATTGCTATCCTTCTTTTAATTTCTCTGTGGCATTTGGCATCTGTCGTGATCATACTCCCTAGGTAGCAGAATCCAAGAATTCCAAGATCTACATTACATAATTTTGCATAATATCTTACGAATATATTCATCAATCCAACAATTTCAATTGATATAGACTAGCGCAATTATTGACGAAACCACGTTGCACATAGGCTAATAACTTCTTTAAAATATTGCAAGTTACAGTAGCATAATATAAACGTACATAGCTAGATAGATGAATATTGTAAGAAATGGAGAGTCTTAGGCTACCTGTCGAAATTCCTCGATGATCAGAATAAACGTCCAGATAGTTAAAGCAATTTCTGCGGGACTCATTTTGGCCCGAAAGTCGGTAAGCATAACGATAGAGAAAAGTACCAGATACCCAAGATAGCTCAGCTGAAAAATTCAACAATATTTTGTAATCACAGAAAAAACTAAATAGCGACAGAAGCGTTTTGTTAAAATGTTAGTAAGTATTTTGCTTTATTGAAACGCCTGCAAACGCACTGCGGGAACAGCAGATAAGAACAATCTAAGAGTGTTCAATCACAATAAAGCATCATAACAGACATCAACGGAGCTGTGAGAGAGTAAGAATAAAGTAAGAAAAAATCAGCAATAAAGTTAATTAAATAACATTCGCGTAATAAAAACCACATGGGGTTAATGGATCTCACTGCTGTGCGAACGAGGACGGAGTGAGTAGGTAACATTCGTTATAGGAGGCAGTAGAAATCCTAGGGCATGACTGGAGTTGTGAAGAACGGCCACAGAGGTCATCGAACGACTTCTGGTTGGCAGGCAGAAACTTCAGTCGTATCATTTTAAGTATTATTACTTTAAAACGCATTATCAGAGCCAGACCATGCAGGGGAAGCATAAAGGAGGAGAGCCAACAAAGTGGCCAGAACTACATGATAAAGGCGCGTCCCCGAGAGACCATGGCCAATACGGAAGCGTATCGCATAGAACAATAATAATTATTGGCTAGTCTTAATACAGATCCGGTCAATATGGGGGTCAAAACTAAGTCTATAAGTAACGGTTACTCCTAGAATAACAGACTCAACATCTCAAGCAAAAAGTAAAAAGTGGGTCTTGCAAAGCGCGCTTTTATGTAGTGCTGGCAATGAGGGGCTTCTGATTTTTAATCGTGCCTATTCAGCTGTCAAACAGGTCAAAATAATTTGCAACTCAAATCCTAAACGCAAATCCTATATGTTGCTTTCAAATGCAGTTTTAGTAATACAAAGAATTGTTTGATCATGTGCAAACTAAAACTTACAGCATTGTAGATAAATTTGGTGATAGGTGCATTAAGAAAGCTCCCAACTCTCAGAAAGAAATATAAAAATGATCTAAAAATAAATTACAGTGCAAGCAAATATTCATGGCATTATTACAAACACAACATGTAACAATCGCTTATGCAATATTCACAATTTACGGTGTACTCGATTATGTGGTCATGTATGCATGTACGTTGGCATGCATGTATAATATAAAATTATACATGCGTGCCTTCAGGAACCTTACGCACAGCTCAGGTTGATTATTCCTCTGTCTGTCTGTCTGTCTGTCTGTCTGTCTCTGTCCTTCTCTGTCTCCTGTCTCTGTCTCTGTCTCGTTGTTTCTCTGTCTCTGTCTCCCTGTCTCTGCCTCTGTCTGTCTGTCTGTCTGTCTCTCTCTCTTTCTGTATGGATGTATTTCTGAATGTATGTATTTTTGTATGTATGCATTTACACATTATTATTATTATTATTATTATTATTATTATTATTATTATTATTATTATCATCATCATCATCATCATCATCATCATCATCATCATCATCATCATCATCATCATCATCATCATCATCATCATCATCATCATCATCATCATCATCAACATCATCATCATCATCATCATCATCATCATCATCATCATCATCATCATCATCATCATCATCATCATCATCATCATCGTCATCCTTCTCTTCGTCATTATTATTATTATTATTATTATTATTGTTACGGTATTATCTTTAATATTACACATTTTGGGAACAATAAACTGATTTGAATTGAATCTTCATCATCATCATTTTATAAGTCCATTTAAGATAATTTAACTAATTATTGCACAGCAATGCGTTTAGCAGTTGATAATAAGATGATATCAAGAAATGTGTCGCAATAGACAGCAATGATTGTTGGAGATTGATTAGTAATGTTGCGATATCTTTTCTTAAAGACAATAGTAATATTTTCGACAGGGAGAGTAACAGTGCAACACTTTGTACAAAATGCGTATAATATGGAACATAACATCTATCAAAAGTGTATTCTCAAACTATAGGCCCATTATTAAACTTACTGCATTGTCGGACTATCATCCAAGTTCTACAAGATAATTATCAATTTTAAAAATAAAAAAATTGACTTTATGAGCGTCTAAAATTTGTTAGTTGTAATATTTGTCGGTAATTTAGTATTTTAGCGTCTTTTATAATATACATGGCTTTATAATACAATATCCATGATAATTGTCATCAATCCAACATTTATTTACACAAGAATTATTTTCATCAGTCCAACTAGTATTGACGCAAGGAGTTATTTTCAATAAGCCAACTTCTATTTAAGCAAGGAATAATTTTAATCAATCCAACTTATAATTATGCAAAAATAATTTTCATAAATCCAACTTCTATTTAAGAAAAGAATTATTTTCATCAATACAACTTCTATTTAATAAATAATTAGGCCTAAGCTAACGTGTAGGAGTAGGCTACCGGTTTGGTCAAATAATGAGACATTCTCGAGTATCTATAACGAACGTATTTGACTATTATTTGTCATCCGCCTTTTGGGCATAGCGCACAACGACTGATCTGCTCTCTAGTTTCATGAATTCAACAAAACAACATGCCTAACCTTCAACTGACATTAAACATGCTTTTACGCATGCATCGACCTAATTCTAGAGAGTGAATTTGCACAGTAAGGTTTAAGTAAGTAACTTATCTACTTACTTATTATTATAGTATTGTGGGCTAACTTAGTAAGTTGTCAAGATTTAGTCAATGTCGCTCGAAAAAATATTAACCTGCCTACCGTCGAAATGACTGTCTATAGCTCCTCGTTGCCTGCAATCATCAAGTCATTTAGCTGAGCCACAATGCAGAACAGTATCTATGGGCTCGCGTGCATTCCATGCCTCTGCCCCCAAGGTATGCAATCGACTGCCAATCTCTGCATAGCTCAAATGCACTTCCTTCCTTCAGAAAGTGGTTAAAAGCTCATTATTTCTCCCTGGCTTTCAAGCACTTGGATACCTAACTGCACCTTCTCCTGGCAGCTGACTGACTATCCATGCCTTAGATTCACATTTCGGTGTGACCATGTGCACGTTGCAAATTTAATTGATAATAATATAATAAATTTATAATGCGTACTTCTCTGTGTTTCTCATCGTCAAGATATTCGAAAAGATTCGATGCAGCGAATGGACAGAATATCGAAACAGTCAGCTAAAAATAAATGTAGTAAATACTAGTCGCAAAACATGATTAGACAAGCTTAATTAATTACTTAATCAATTAGTTTTAATTAAGCTTATAACGAGTTGGGGTAAGTCAATCTGAAGCTGTGAACAGAGACAAATGTGTGCGAAGAACTCGTCCATTGCGCAGACGACAGACTCGAACTCATTCGGTGATTTAGAGAACAACGCGCTAAAGAAAGAATTCCGAAACGCACAATGAAATCTCTCGTGTGGGGCATGGCGGACCTGGTGGTGTAGCGGTATGTTCTGTTATCATTCGTATGAGCTTAAATTCCTAAGTGGCTTCTCTTAAACATCTACAAACGATACGCTATGTTGTGTTAAGCTGTCTCACTTTCAACTGCAGTGCATTTATATAGCTTTCTGTTACGCTACATTACGGCAAATAGCATTACATGGCTCTTCTAGCCAGCATAGAAGTTTTGATTTGTTTCTCTAATAGTGGCGCTATAGGAATTTGAAACTAAACTTATGCTAATTTCGCGATATTCTTTGCAATTTCGTGTTGAATGACAATAGGATACAGGACTCTATGCAGAGTCACTCAAGCTAATAGAAAGAGTTATCTGCTAGGGATAATAAGCTAAATACTTCAGTGGGCTGTCTATCTATAAAAATCTGAAAACGATAGCTCCGAGCTGGCTTCATTCACTGTTAACATTGCGACTGACAAACCCGCTCCAGGACAAGAATAAAATGTGTTCAATAAATATAAAATAAAAATAAGAAATGAAAGTAGCATGCCCGATGTAGGCTATATAAATTGTTCTTTGAGTTATTCTTGTTGTAGTTTCTCTGCTTGTAGTTGGCTGTATGGAACATAAAGTATATGTATTCATTGTAATATTGCAGATATAATAAGGTACATTTAGGCATTACGATAGCTTTAGACTATACTGTTCTTAACAACTTACCGGTATGTACTTATGCTTATCGTAATCGATGATTCGTTTGGTCCAGATTTGGTCCAGCAATTCTTGGAAAGGTGCCTGCGCGACAAATTCTTTAAAGTCGCAGTCGAAAGCAAGTTGCATTGGAGTCTTGCCTTGCAAGTCGGACACCTCACCTCGAAGCAAAACGATGGTATTCTGACGACTGTCCTTATCGCAATGCAATAAGAAACTCGTTGCGAGCGTCTGAAATTTCCTGCGCCCACGGCGTGAACATAACCCAGACATGCATAATTACCTCTTGTTTTGAACTACAGGAATACTTATACTTATACTATCATGCCTATATATAATTATATATATATAATATATATATATATATAGGCCTATTAGAATGTTAATATTCAAAATTTAAAATCGGTAGGATTTGATCACTGGACAACAAACTTTTTATTAAGTTTTGTCTCCTGAAGAATCTTTGGTGATTATAATAGACAACGTCAAACTTAACATAATTATGACTTCAGATTGACTAAATCACATCAGAATTTTGAAATCATAAACTTAACTCTGATTGACTTTAACGAGTTTAATTGCACAATGACGCTGAGATATTGCATAAGCTCAACTGAGTTGAAAGTGTCTTGCTGCTGATTTTCGTTGCTATTCAGCATCTGATGCTTCACGTTACAGTATCTAACAACAGCAGACCAACAAGTAAAGCTGCAGCTTGGTGTTTTTTGGTTGAGCGCCAGATGTGCTTGCGCAGGGGGAAGTCATGCAGGCTCTCGCTGCTGCGATTCGGTAGTTCACTGGAGTCGTTGGACATAATGCAGCTGCCCAGGTGCATGTAGGCCTACAAGAAGACATCAGCGACCTCTAGTGTATTGCCGGTGACTGCTGAAAGTAGTCGACAAGGCGAGAATCCATTGCTTCTGGATATTGGTCTTTTTTCAGTTGATTTTCTTGGGTCTTTCAAGGGTCTTGTATTGTATTGTATCTATCAAGTTATATAGCGCCTCTCACATTGCACACCAATCAGAGGCGCTACCTTGGCTGCCGTACTCATCATCTTCAAGGCCAGACTGAGTGCATGATTAGGGATGCCTGAATTAATCGAAACTTTTTTTATTTGTACTGTAAATGTGAGCGGAAATCACCAAAATAGGCGATGGTAACAGGACAATAACCCACCCGGACAATAACCCCCGGACAATAACCCCCGGACAATAACCCCTATGCTGATATATTAAGTATATAAATATACAAATAATGTATATTAATTCGTGCATTGGAGTCAGCATACTACTTTATCTTTTCCTTGATCAGATTTTATAAATTCAATCAAAGATAGAAATAGATTTCCATTTGTTTTGTATAGTGGTTGACCTTTATTAGTTTTGAAGGTTATGTATACGTAAAGAAAAAAGAAACAAGCGTTACAACAAGTTCAATACAGCCAATTTCTGGCTGCAGGTCACCCATCACAACGTCCAAGGAAGTAGTATGCTGACTCCAATGCACGGTTTCTGGCCATCATTAGCAGTTACAATGAGGCGCAATGGTCTTGCCTACATGGAATAGCTCACAACTTTTCTTTTTATATTCAATAAACTAATTAATAATAAACAATATTTTCTTTTACACATTTTATTTCATACTCTGACGTTGCATGGTTCTGTAACATAATGTCTAATAAATCAATATATAAAATGTATAATTAATATACATCATTTGTATATATTTTATGTACTTAATATATCAGCATAGGGGTTATTGTCCGGGGGTTATTGTCGGGGGTTATTGTCCGGGAGTTATTGTCCGGGGGTTATTATATTATACGATTAGTCCGACTTAGCCTCAATTTATGACCCAGCGATAAAAAAATCCAATCGGACGAGGAAGCCTTTTAGAAGCAGGTCGACTCTCTTATAAGGTGCGCAGTGGATTTTGTTAATGGTTATTGTCCAGGGGTTATTGTCCGGGGGGTAATTGTCCTAGAACCATAGGCGATACCCAAAATCTCGGTACGACACAGGTGTTTCTCGTGATCATCAGCTCCAATTCCATAAGGTGTTCAGAAATCAGAACTTCGTTGCTCAGTGTTATAGTCAATGGCTGTCAGCGTTTCAAATTTATGCGACAAATACTATATTCGTGATTCGTAGCCTACATTTAAAAAAATTAGGAATAACGGGATTGTGTTAAACTGTTTCTGCAACTGAAGAGACGAAAACGGTTATGACGAGGTTGATGATGATGGTGACGACAACGAAGATGATAACGCTGATGGTGATGGTGATGGTGGTAGTGTTCATAGGCGCAACCACCCTATGGGACCCGTGGGACGCGTCCCCCAACTTTCGAACAGCTTGGGACCATCCCCCAACTTTTGAAAATTGTGAGGCAAACAAGAGCCAAAAATGCACTCCAGTTGGTATCAAATGCTCAAAATTGCGATGGGGAACTTACGATGCTCTCCAATAAAGTCACATTTTTCACAGATCTAGATGGTTTAGGTACTTTTATATCAGAAATCATCGGTGAAAAATTTGAGGTAAATTAAAGCCGAAAATGTACTCCATTTGGCATCATATGCTCAAAAATGCGTCGGCTTCTGGGGCTCCGCCCCACACCCCGATGGGGGAGCTTACGACGCTCCCCCTACCCCTAGTCGTTAGGGGCTTCTTGCCTTCGGCAATCGCAGCTTCGCGCCTTCAGCGCTCGCCATTCCACCTCCCCCCACTCAGACATTCTAGTTGGTCCCCCAAACTTCTGGACCGTGGTTGCGCCCCTGGTAGTGTTGGTAATTATGGTGGTGGAATAAAGACAGAATTGTGGTTCACTTCATCTGTTCTCGCTTTGCAATTCCTTCCTCTTTTCCTGCCAGTTTCTGCTTCTGTTCTCTTGACACAGTGTACGCCATCAAAGCCATTGCAAGGTGGTTCTAACAAAACACAAAGTTTAAATGCGCTGAGGATGCATTTTCCTTATCAAACTCATATT
>JACEVL010001812.1:0-24299 GCA_020284085.1 Aporrectodea caliginosa
ACTTAAGTCCCCAGAACTGAAGACGCCCATGCTCGGATCTTGGAACTTGGGTCCATTGTCGATTTACTCTTTTTATCAAAAAAATTAACGAAGAGTCTGATCTCGAAGAACTTTAAGTTTTTATGTTTATCTCAATGAGAGCTACATCCAGGTAAAATATACATACTACAATTCAAGGTCATTCAAGGTCATTCAAAGGTCAAAATAACTGAAATCTAGCAAAAATCAAAGATAAATGATCAGATCTCAGCCAATAATTGCTGAAGTCTGGTTCATTCTTTCTTGCATTTCTCGTCTTGAAAAGGGCTACCTGTGATAAGAAACAAGGATATAAATGTAAGACGATCAAAAGTTATTTAAAGGACAAAAAGGTCAATTTCAGACGATGATTTTTACTCTCAAATTGACCTTTGTAATTAAAATAACTTTTGATCGTCTTACATTTGGTACCCTTGTTTCTTATCACAGGTAGCCCTTATCAGAAAGAAACAAAAAGAATTAACCAATTTTATCAATTATTGGCTGAGATCTGATTATTTTTCTTCAATTTTTGTTAGATTTCGTTTCTTATGACCTTGAAATGACCTTGAATGACCACGAATTTAGTATCTATATTTCATCCGAATGTAGCTCTCATCGAGACAAATAAACAGTAAAAGGTTCATCCAAATTGGACTCTTCGTTAATTTTTGTAATAAAAAGAGTAAATCGACAATGGACCCAAGTTCCAAGATCCGAGCATGGGCGTCTTCAGTTCTGGGGACTTAAGTAGGGTATGTTCAGGGGCTTTGAGGGACCTCAGGATAACTTTAAAATTCTGTAAAAATATTTATAGACAATAGATGAATAGAATAACGGGAAAAACTTCAATATGGGTGTTTTCTGCGATTTGTCATTTTTCTGGACACCCCTACTCTACCACCCAACGATGGCGTACATCACATTTATCTAAAATTCTTTTCAGCTGCCTTTCACTTCAGCCAAAATGTGGCCAACCGTATTGATAGAAATAAATAGAAGGAAGTAGCTGAAAGATAACTAGGCTATATATTTCTGGTATCTTGATGAAAATTTTGACTCACCGATAGCAAACTACGGCTACGATGACAGCCAGAATTACTAGAAGACCGCAGACTGACCCAACAACTGCTCCAATTATTGTAGCGGTCTTATCGCCATTTGTATCACTCGCTGTAATATGCAAAATTTATGAGATAATTGTGTAAGCTACAAATATTTATTAACATTTATGGCATAAGTCCATGCATGTATTGTTGAGATATAGGCCGATTGGTCGCAGTTTGTCAGTTCTAGCTCTACAACGCTATCGTTGCTGGCTAATGCAGATCGCTGCTAAATCTAAAGATTTCGCCATTCTTAGGGATCTTATCTCCTGCTGCCTCATCGACTTCACAGAAACTTTGATCAAAGCCTCATCTACTAACGCCAATCTCTCCTACTGTACTGTACTCTGTCTGGTTTTGGCCGCCCTCCTGACCTCATTCCCTACTCAGTGCCCCTGGCAAAACGTGTTCCTCAAAAACCCTTGGCGGCGGAACCGCATTAAGGTTCGTGAACCGGTCCTCAACTTCTTCCTCCATAACTTTCGATCCATTGAATGCGTATCTATTACTGTCCAACTCTCCTTTTACCTAATGACTGTCTTCAAAATCTATCGTTGTCTTAAATGGTCTTCCTACTCCTTCAAACCCTCTGTCTTTCTTGACGGATTTGCCTCTTCTCCATCACTTACTGCCACTACTCCCAGCGAATTCGTACTCACTGGCGACTTCATCACCCATATTGAAAACCCATCTGATACCCTTTCATCTCATGTTCTTAATCTCTTCTACTCGGTCAACCTAATTCAACATATCAACTTCCCGACTGACATCAAGAACCACAGTCTTGACCTTATTAACACTTCCTCAACTTCACTTCTTGACCTTTAATCGTCTCACTCTGTTCTCAACATCACAGATCATTACTTAACCATATCTGAACTGGAAATTAAACCTTCTCCTTGGCCTCCTCCACCCTCCTGTTCTTCCCGTTGCATTGGAACTATTGACTAGAAGGCCTTCATTCAAGATATCCTCCACTCCCAACTGGTTCTTAACCCTCCCTCTTCCCTCGACGACCTTCTTTCTTGCCACAATTCCACACTTTACAGTTTCCTCGATATACTCTCATTACCCAGGTCTCTTATGGTGTTCCTCAAGGCTCCGTCTTAGGTCCAGTTCTCTTTACACTACTCCGGTGAACCATCTCGTAAAATTCTCTTCCGTTGACCACGATATTTACGCAGACGAAACCCAACTCTATGTATTCTTTCCAGTGCTTTTTTCTCCTCCATTGCTCAACTACTTGATTTGGTCAATTTAATATCTGAAAGTACTGTGGCAGGGAGTATTGTAGGGAGTTGTAGGTTAGCCATGGCCCCTTGAAGTGGATGTCCCCCAACTTCCTGTGCCTCAACCCTGCCAAAGCAGAATTTATAATCCCTGGCCTCCCAGATCAGTTCAAGAAAATCCCCGATCCCTCCATATACCTATCCACCAACTTAGCATATCTCTCACTTTCACCTCCAATTCTCCGGTGCGCAATCTTGGCGTCACCTTTGATGAGCAATTGCGCATTGCTCTTTCTCTAATCATATCTCCAGCCTCTCTCGCATCGTCTTCATGCATATTCGTAACTCCTCCGCATTCGACCCATGCTTGACTTTAAAACTGCTTTTACTATTGCTACCTGTATTGTTCACTGCAAGCCTAATTACTGTAATTCTCTTTTCTTCAACCTCAAATCCACCCAAATTAAACGTTTACAATTCATCCAAAACTCACTAGCTCGAGCTGTCACCAGGACACTCCAGCATCACCATATTACACCCGTCCTTAAATCACTCCACTGGCTGAAATCCACTTCAAAGTCCAATCGCGAAACTACAACTAACTACAATATTCACAGCCACACTACCTTCGAGAACTCTTCACCATTCAGCCACCCCACTCCACCCTATCCTTCCTTCTGTCTCACTCTCTCCTGTCCCTCAGTAACTACTCGCCACAAGTTCTCCAACCGAATCATGCCCCACGCTGTTACTCGAACCTGGAATTAACTTCCTTCTGAATTCAGCATATTCTCAGTTCCTTCACCAATACCGCCACTTACTCGTCGTCATCTGTCTCAGACTCCTCTACAGGGTGCGGCAAAATAAAGTAATCCCCTGCAGTGTTTGGTTGATATCTCAAGAACGAAGTTGGATTTTTATAAGAAAATTTACAAGGCCATTGGTCATTCATATCTACGTACAATTGACAAATTACATTATATTATCACAACAATTGACTAAGTTATGCTATTTGAACAGAGACAAGCCCACGCTTTATAACGTGCAAATTTTACGGTTGCGTTATTGGCACGTGTCACGCAGGAGTGGCTGCACGCAAACTGTCCTGAGATCATTGAGAAGGACCAGTGGCCACCAAATTCCCCAGATCTCAACCCCCTTGACTATCACCATGCTGGAAAGGTATCACAAACTCCAGCCGAAGCCAAAGACAATCGCCCAGTTGAAAGCCGCATTTGCAGTCAATATGGGACGATATGCCACAGGCGCCGATCAACAAGGCCATCAAGAACTTTACCAAACGGCTGAAGGCATGCGTGCAGGCCAATGGTGGACACTTTGAACACTTAATGTAAAATTGAAAGTGCAATTCGTAAAGCTTTGTTGTAAAAATATTTCAAGTTGTACCATTTATTTTTCTTGTTTCTTTACAAAGTAACTATTTTTAACCATGTAAAATCGTGGGGGTGTCGTGTTTGAAATAACATAACTTTGTCATATTTCAAGATTGTTAAATAACATTTGGAAGTTATATGTAGATGTGAACAGACAATATCATTACCAAGTTTTATATAAAAATTCTAAGCGGTTGCTACAGAATTTGCAACACACTGCAGGGGATTACTTTATTTTGCCGCACCCTGTACATGTACTTATCACCCCACAGGCTTCAATTCCAACTTGAAGCCTAACCCATTCAAGAATTTATAATCCATCCGATCCTCCGCCTTCCAAGCTTTTTCGTCCTCAGTTAAACCCGCCTTTACAACAGCTCTACCTTCTTTCTCTCTCTGGTCTCTCTGGCAACCGGACTCGGACCTCCATTGGGCATTTATCTCTGGACAACCCCGCTGATACCACTCAGCGCTTGTGAACAAGCGCGTGCCATGCGCTTAGCTTCAGTGAATTGGGAGGCTATGATTACGATTTCGACAATTAGGATTACATGTTGACTTGCATGAAAGGCAGTTTTCAGAACTAATCCAATCACGGTGAAATGCTGTCATAAGTGGGACATCTAAACGATACTTTCAATTTTCCACAGAACACTCGAGATATTTTAAGTGAAGTTACAGAATTAATACAAAATTTGTATTAATTACAATCAAATAGTTGATGCATTGTTTACCCATTAAAATGCAGGTTCCATTGCGTATCATTTCACCATTCCTACAATGGCAGATATAGCTATCATAGGTGTTGGAACAGTTGACAGCCTCTGTGCCACATATTGATGAAGTCCTTGAGCATTCGTCTACGCCTGAAACGAAACACATCTTTACTTATCGCGCAATGCCATTTTATTTGACTACTGATCTTTAAAGCTAAGTATTCAAACGCAAACCTACACACATGCGCACAAATATTATGTATGCAAACAATAGCTTTACATCATAAAATTTGGTATTCACGTTGACATAATATTATAGGCTCTAATGCATAACTTGGGGCGCGGTGGTGTAGGGGTATGTTCGGTGCCTTGCAGCCGGAGGGTTGCGGGTTCGAATCCACCTCAAGCCGCCTCGTAGGGACCCTGGGCAAGTCCTTCACTCGCAATTGCTCATGCGCTTCGTCGTGAAACTCCGATTCAGTGTCCGCGCTGTAGTCGGGAGCGCCTCTGAGTAGAAATCTTGAAGGGGCGCTATATAAATATCTGAAATGAAATGAATGAATGAATAACTTAAGGAGAAAACTTACACATTTAGGTCAAATCTCTAGTATGTAAGATTAAAATTACCTGGAGCACACGTCTCTTTATAAGTCGTCTGATCATATTTGCAATGACATCTATAACCGCCAATGGTGTTCGTACAGTTGACTGCACCTTCTCCACACAATGACGGAGTCATGGCACATTCGTCTATGTCTGAAAAGCATTTTAGGCAATACAAGTCAAACTTTGCAGCAGGTATATTTGCAGGTATAACTGATATGTTATAGTATCATGGTGGTGCTTATTGTTAGACCTGTCTTGGTATCAGTAACGTTTTTACTCGTTGTAAATATTAAATCCCGTAAGCACTTTTTACTAAGAAGGTGTCGTGTACACGTAATAATGCTGCAACGTTCTTCACCTAGGTCTACATCATAGTTGTAAAAAAGGTTTTTTTCGTTTTTTATTTTTTTCCAAAAAATTTCGTTTTTTCGTTTTTTATTTCTCATCTCGTTTTTTCCGTTTTTTATTTTTTGTATGTAACTTTATTTATTTATTTACTGTCTGTTACTATTTGTTTAATTTTATTTTTGTCTGATATCCCTTACGTTGTCTCCGTCCTTTCAAGGATTCATCTAATCTACGTCAATATTTAATGTCATCAGTTGAAATAGCCTAAACAGCACTGTACAGGAAACAAAATTTATAAAAGTTATTTGAATTTCTAAGTTATCCAAAATGCAAAATGTTGTCTTTGTACTCAGTAAGCTCTGACTGACTGATTTATAAACTGAAGGATATTACTCCATATCAAGTTCTTATATAAGTCAGAATTATAAGCAGACCTACAATTTTTAATTAAGTACACTCTATATTTGTAAAGTTTAGTTTTTAATTGCTTATGTCAGCATGGATTCATGTGGACTTGTGTATCATACAATTTAAATTTGAAAAGATTTCAGTATTTTTAATTTTTCAATTTTTTTAAAACCAAACTTATGAAAAAGAAAATAATTGTTGTAGATTACTGTTGCTTGGTGTTTACTAATAAAGTTATGTTATTTGCTGATTAAAGTTAAATTGTGTAAACAAGGTTTTTAATTTTAAAATGCACTAAAAGATGTAGAAAAGTCAAATTAATTTATTTTCCTTTTTTTCTGGTTTTTTCCGTTTTTTATTTTGATTTTACCGTTTTTAACAACTATGGTCTACATAATATATCATCGTCTAGGCCTACATATGTATACAAATTACACATATGATGCATATTTCTGAGAGCGACAATGTAAATAGAGTTCACTATATCAATACACAATATAACTCGTTTTTTTCTCGGGCTTTGTTTGCATGTCATGCATCGTTACCGACAGCTGTTTCGCTTTAAGACATTTAAGAAGAATATTTTCCAATTGAAATGAGCTTAATTTAATTGTTGATCTGATATAAAGAAACGACGTTAATAAGCAAAATTCAATTAAATCAGCACAATGTCCATTTCAAGATTTGCTTAAAATTAAAATAAACACTGCATCATCTAAGATAACATTTTAAAATTAAAAATGCAAGAGACCGCTCATAGTAAAATATGCTTTTGAAGGCGTCTATCACAAGTTAAACCAATAGGCCTACACATAATTCACCAGCGGCGGTCCAGCGCCAGTTTTTATGTTGAAGCTTATACCTCAATTTATACTAAACTGCTGGAATAATTTCTACTTTTTTACAATGTTGTTCTTGTTGATTTAATTTGACTACTTCTCGATGATTAGGCTGACATTGTTTGACGCTGAGAAAATAATGTCGGCGACTAACAAATACAATCATGGGGTATTAATGTATTGATGCACATGGTGGAACGTTAATATTTTTGTATGTTGTAGCTAGACATAAATTTTGTTTCCAGATAGCCCACATATTAGCAAACAATTTTGGTGTTATTATCAGTGTTTAGTGCAATCTACATTAGGAATAGGATATGGTTTGCTGACCTTACATCGATCTGTGAAACCCATGAATTTGACCAATGCAAAAGAAGTATGAGTGCAAAAACAAGCTACAGTACCGTTATAACTAATTAGCACTGTGAATTGGACACAGTTCACGTTCTTATACAATAGATCCAATTTCAAAAGACTGCTAATTCAGAAGCTTCATGAATTGAAATCAGAATATAATTCTCAGCATTTTTCACACATGCTTCTATCTCCAATAATGACGCATTGTATTTGTGATAGCCCAGTGTGTATTTTGTGTACGTACAGTAGGCCTACATGGGCTTGCATTCATGAGACAATTCCTTTACTTTTTTAATTCAATGAACTGCCAAAATACCAGTGTTATACATGTCAACTCTTTCAATCAGTTATTCATGTTGTTAATCTTAGCTCAACTGCATCTTACAAGTTTATTCTCATTAACATACACACTTACCTGTACAGTTTTGCCATATTTTATCCCGCTGAAATCCATCTGGGCATCGACACACGTTGACATTTGTGGACTTCAGGTCAACGCTTAAGCAAGTCTCGTTTCCATTGCAGTCTCCATTAATAGTTGCACAATCTACGGAAAATGTAGTTAATAATATTAATAATAATATACATTTAAATCCATCGTTTTGCAATGAGACAATTGACAGATGTTATATTAATAAGAGCTCAAAGTTAAAAATTTCACTGAAATACAACAATCATATGTTTGTTAATTAATTTATTATGGATATCTCATTGTTAGGAATTAATTACGATGACTGAAATATACACAAATATAAATTAATTATATATTGACAATTTTCTATAGTTTTGAGCTAATAAGCATTTGATCGACCTTACCTCTGATATTGCAGCTGGTGCCTGTCCACCCAGGTTTACACCGAGATGAGATACATGAACCATTTAGATAAATACATCTGCCATTGTCTACACAATTAGATCTTCTTGAGCAGCCGTTTCCATAATTTCCAGCTGGACAGACTGTGAAAAGTAAGCATTTAGACGATACAGAATATGGCCTAAAGTTTGAATTCTCTATTCCACACTTATAGTGATAAGTCGTCTCATCAGGAAAACTGAACAGCAGATAAGAGGGCCTACATTGAATGAGTTGCAGGAACTGTGTAGTGTTGTGTTTGGTGAAAAAGTGTTAGTTGCTCATTCTGCAATCAGAAGGCACATATCTAAATGTTATCAACCTGTTGATATCTGCCATTGCCAAAACAGACTGCAGTATGGAAGTTTAAAATGATGTCAGTGTCTTACCATCTTTGTCGACCCGGCCAACTCTATACTTCTATCGCCTCAGGTGCAACAGTAGATGTAAATGAACTGAATATTGCTTTGTCCAAACGTGATTGATTGCGGAGTCCATACGTTATGTTGCAAGAGATGAACTGCTAAACTATTTCGATAGCACTGCTCTTAAGTTGTGATACCATTATGTCCGGATTAGTCTTCCCCTTACGTAAATCAAAAAAGCTACTAGCTGCCATGGACTGGAAACACTTATATGCAGAAATGCTAAAGCACCACCGGGTACTATAATTATAAGCTATGGATTACATCATAATTTACATGCAACGAATCGTGTAGATCTATATCGAATCCATAGAATCAGACAACTGACGATAGTGTAGCCTATGTCCGATTGACATCAAAGTTGGCCAAAAGCATTCTTTCGTGGTCTGTGCTACGCGTCTGTTCTCTCGCGGTACCTACCTCTCTCTCCACAGGTGTCACTCTCACACGGTCCCACTGGCGGTATAAGTATGTGGCAGACCTTCGTCCAGGATTACATACTATGTTTCAACGACGACCAGTGAAAAGGGTACAATCACGACTGCACCAGGTGTTGGCACCCGAACCGACTCAGCTTCATTTCAACATTGAAGGCAGTCGTGGGCCCATCCCCGTCCATCTCAGACAAAGCACTATCAACAGGCAGGGGCAGCAAAGACTCTGCGTTTGCTGTGACACATCCCCCGAAAGCCACACACGCGGCTTTCAGCAGACATGGTACCCTGAAAACACGATACCCCTCGTCATACAGCGTCATCCTAATTCTGGCCGCCCGAACACAACCAGCAGAGAACAGCTGACTGCATCGCTCGGCTGACACACTAGGGTAGGTTAACCACTGCTAAACAAAATAATGGTACCGTTAGAGGCCACCAGGCATCGTCAGACACTACGAGAACAACGAGGCCATCCAGGTCGTTCTTAGTCCTGCTAAGCATTTCTCTAAGGGTACGATCCACCGGGAGCAAACCAATAAGATCATCAAGAGAGCCATAGTTACTCCCGCCTTTGCTTGCGGAATCAGCGACTTCTCATAATACAGATATGACTAAGTGCATCAAACAATTAATATACTGCACTGAAAAATATACTTTTTTTAGACATGGGCCTAATTTGCTGCTTAAAACAAGAATTATATCTAGCCTATTGTAGTTCAAAGTAGGCTACATTGTACGATTCGATGTGCAACACTGACAAGACACTTGCATTGACTGTATAAGGCAAATTTAAAATACACGAATATAATAGCCTATGACAAATCGACTGACCAGAATAAACGCTGTTGGCACCTGGACCTCCACATTTTTCAGTTTTATTTGCAAAGCATTCTGAGAAGCATTCACTTTCATTCAGCTGACCATATTTATCGTAGCTCTCTCCACAGTAGCATTCCGAACCATACTGAAAGCATTCAACAATACCATATACTTAGCCTCGTCCATACGGTGACTTGTATAACGCCACTAGCCGTTGTCTTTCAGCTCATCAGATACTAACTATAGGCCGAGCTTATAAGCGCCTACGATCGGCTTTGGTAGCGACAGAAAAGTGTCCGCACTGATTTGGCTCCTCGTTCCAGCACCAGTACTTTCGTTATCGGTTTGGGGTTCAATCCCTGCCTTAGCACTAACTATAACCTACTCCTTAGAACATCTGCGTGTTCTTCTTGCTGCTGTATAACTTTCTGGAATAAATCATCTAGCTCTACATTAGATGGCACTGACAACTCAACATTCACCATTTCGCTAGTTCTGATTATAGTTTAATTAAAACTTATTCACGGGATATACCAGATAGCGGTTTGCACATCCAATTACGCGAAAATTATATTTATCAGTGCGTCTGATTAAGTTAGCAGTCTTTTCCAAAATTAAAGTTTCATCTGGATCGAATTAGCTATCGTCCATTTCAATAGCAATGCACTTTTTCAGTATGCAGGGACGGTGCATGCAAAATCATCTAAGAACTCTTCTCAGTGCCTCGCCTCGTTTTATAATAATAATGCTTTAACGCTGTGGCCTTCACCGGTTCTTTTGTTGACCCTATGCCCGAGATGGAAGAGGGATAGCCCTTCCAGTTACACTAGATTTTGATATAATAATAGTAATATTAATAATAATAATAATAATCTTGAGTTGCGCCCTGTGCCATGGCACCACTTGCACACCCTCTCTACGGCCCTAAGCATTAGTCTTACAGATCAGGGCTTATGTAACGTTAACTTGTTTAATTTTCATTTTTTCTACTGTTTATCAACTGTAACATAACATATTGTACAGTTATCCGATTAACTTGATATTAATTATTATAGTACATAGAACAAAAAACACTACGTGAAAGCAACAGCTTGATTGAGCATACCCGAAATATTGACCAAACTTAGTGATCTTGGCAGACTTTATTTTCGACCAATCCGTACTTTATTACGCCCGAAGGCAGAAACAAAACATACATGCACAAATCTGAACAAACATAAAATCAAACTCACAGACTGCGAAAATGTTCGTAAAGATCATTTATGCAACTAAAGTAATTAGGCCTACCGTTCACGATGCCGAGTTCAGAGTCACAAAGAAAGTGCTCAACAACGTAACACCAGAAAATATCCTGGAGAAAATTAGATGTCGAATGAACTAGTCGCCTATAGAACATCATGCGACGTTTCTTAATAATGTGATGTAAGTCTAGTCTACCAAGGCCACAAATGAAGCCTTTAACAGATTCCCATTTATTAAAACCAAATAACTTTCTATAAACAGAGTTCCAACATGCATTCAGTTCATCTTCCTGTCTCACTGTGTATTTAACTACGGCTGATGCGTAAGTTAATATGGGCAAGCAGTAGCTTTCTTGTAAAGATAGATGAACCAACTCATTAAGATCTTTGGCACGTGCGTAGATACAATTACAGGCAGAGAAGAAAGATCGTCTCACCGATTCCGTGTTAAAATTAAGCGATTTACCATGATTAATCATCACACCCAAGTATTTTATTGATTGCACCCAAGGAATCGATACGTCTCCCAGAGTCATGGGAGTAATTGCGCGTTTAGCAGATTTACCTACAGCAATGCAATGAGACTTGGAAGGATTGAACTGTAGAGACAAATCATTAGTAATAGACATACATAAGTCAAGCATATTTTGTAGCCCATTAACAGATGGGCATATTAACAACATGTCTGAATAAAATATCCGGAAAATCCGGAATGTCGTCCGCATATAGCAGACAACCAATAAATAACGAGTTGATGTGACATCCTATATCAAGTTGGCGCAGTCGCACAACAAACAAATTAATGAATATGTTAAACAGGGAGGGCGATAAAACGCTCCCTTGTCTCACACCAGAAGTCACCGAGAAGCAGTATGAAAAGCAACTGCCCCAGCGCACCTTAACCAATAATTTACTATACCAATTTTCTAAGAGAGATACTATAGGGGAAGGTATACCCGCTTGTAACAAAGAGTCGAACAGTTTGTTATGTACAACACTGACAAAAGCTTTTTTAATGTCCAGAGAGGCCATAAATATAGAACTACCATTATTGGTAAAATGGTCGACGGTTGTCCTTAGAGCAAATAATTATAGCTTCAGTACAACCCATCCGACGTTTAAAGCCAAACTGCAATTCGTCAGTACTATGGAAGTGATCCGCGAATTTATCAGCAATTTCGACATCACTGACACACCCACTGAAGCAAATGTCCTTTGATAGATTACGCCGAAATTTAGAATTCCATGACTTCCAAAATTGTGATGGACATTTGTTTAAAAAATTCTCATACAATTCATCATTATGACGACTTTCAAATGCCATATACGATTCTCCAATTGCTAATTTATATTTCAATTTAGTTGAACATTTAATGCGATGCAACTCGCCATTCAGTGGCCGACCAGCTGATGTCCACATATCATACCAAAAAATGGAGTTATCCTTAAGACGATCAAGTTCATCATTCCAATATGGCTTCAAGGAGCGCGACGGAAGTCTAACAACTGATTTAAGGGACGCATCATAGAGTGACATGACCAACAAATTATAAATGCTTTCAATATCTTGCAAATGATGCGTATTTGAACAGTTTTCGCCACATGCCTCTGGATTTAAATCAGATACAGCCGATAAATGAATTCTACTAGCTTCATAATACCCCGGTAAGTAGGTCTTATCCCATCGCCACGAAAATCGTTGCGGAGAGCGTCTTCTACTTGGCTTTCGCTGATGTGTGGACGGCAGGTGATTAGAGAAATCAAAAAGGGCCATGACAGGCCTGTGATCACTTAGGTTTGCCCCGGAGTCAATAATATCGATTTTGATCATGTAAGGCCGAATTGAATTGGAAATAAAGTAATGATCAATAAAAGAAGTAGCAACTCCTCCAAAAGGACGCCCGCTGTAGATGCCAGATTGTAACTTTTTACTCATAGCAGAAATACCAAAACCAGCAAATTCAGGGTGTACCGTGTTTAGTAGGTGTAGATTATTGGGTGTCAACCAGTGTTCTTGAACTGCTATGACAGCAATTCCTGGGTCGTTGCAGAGAGTGGAGAGTAGTCCTCGACCAGAGTTCAGTCCGCGTAGATTGTACGAAACCACCTTGAACTCAGTGGCATCAATATTCAAGTTAGATTGCGCCATTTTTCACGTTTGACCAATGGAGAATCGGCTGGGCTGATGGAAGGTTGAAATTTCAAAAGTCGAACAAATTTGAGCATCCTTTTATAGGCTTGTCCAATTAAGTAGACCCCAATATGAACTTTAAAGCCAACGAGTTCGCGGATTTCATGTATAGAGATAGTACTAAACAAAATCCAATACTTAGAGGATATTGTCCTTGTAATTTGGCTGCGCTACCATGATAGGTTAAGATTTATAAGACTTGAATTATGTGCAATTACCTGAGCTCCTGCGAAAGTAGAAAGGATCTCACTGCACCAGCCAATGCACACATCGATTGTCACCAGTTGATAGCTATAGTCGTCTTCATGCACTCTATTTGGCAATGCGCGGTGTGCATTATCGCCGTCTTTAAAACATCCGATGTACTTTGTAGACGTTGTTCCTTGGAGGAAACAAGTCCATTTATCAAGTTACTCACTTTTAGTTACGAAGTTTAGTGTGTACAATGCCTATTCGTTTTATTCGTTTAAGGAATAATTCGTCAATGATTTTATTAATAAATATAGGACTAAAACCAACACGTGACACTACTGTCGAAGATGAACCAATTACAAGCATAATTATGGATTACAACATTTTCTAAATAGCCTAGCAAAAGTCTTTAGTCAGATAGCAATTTATATACATCGAATTTGACAAAGAAAGGAGCCTCTGATGGTGTCCTACATCGTTTATTTGTTACAGTCTTGCAGCTTATAACCATCGCTTTAATCAAATAGCGACTGGGTGGTAACTCGAGAACGAGACGAAGCATTGAACGAGACTAAAGGATGCAATGTAAGAGTAATGAACACGGTACTAACCAATGCAGCAGCAGAAATATGAGCAAGAACAAGAATAAAAAAAATAAAACAGCTTAAACGAAAGAAATGGACGAATGACAAAGGCACAATACGGAAGAAAAGCAATAGTCTATAACCAGCAGAACACTCGGAATCTGGTTAATGTAGAAAATCTGACTTTGTCCAAATATTTTGTAAAGATTCATTCCATAAACAAAGTTTTGTGACGTATAATTGATTAAAAGATCTTCAAAAGTGATTTTTTCAAAACTTCTTAATGCTTGTGCTATTTTAGATCCAGAACTGTAATCTCTCTTCTAGAAAATAGTTATGTTCAAACAGTTGTTTACCTGTGTTGCAAGTCGATCCAGTGTAATTTCCGTCACATCCATTTGGACAATTTCCTGTCACTCGATCACATGGAATTTGTCGTTTACAGTGGCACACACGATCACATTTTGTGCTGTAGTTGCCAATCGCACACACTACAAACGTTTATAAGAACTAATTTCGGCTAACACCGTATGCGAAATTAAAATAAACTTAATTTCTTAAACGGAACTGCCTCACACAGTCAAAGCTTGTATAACCTAGAATTATTATAATAAAAGGAATAGGTCTTGTGCACACTTAACCTCGTTATGAATCAATTCGTGCACAGGACCTGGTGTTTGCTAATCAATAGCAGCTGACTTGTATGACGAAAGGCTTATTCTAAAAATTCGATATTTATAATTCTTGAATTAATTAAGTATTTGTTAAAACTATTCTTAGAATGTTTGTGTGGAGGTCACCATTCATTCTTGCAATGAGATATTTGTTCGCATCCAACGTCCATAAAAGGGAGAAAATAAATTTTTTTCAAGTTAGAAAATTAACAGTTGCTTTTACCCGTATAAAGAACATAAGTCGTCAGTAATTCATTGCTAAATCCGCCGCAGTATTCCGACTGATTTCCAGAGCATATTAAGTTGCATGCAGAGTCTAACGTTTGTACACCGAAGTCGTCTCCACATTGACAAGTGGTTCCATTCTAAATATGACATAGGTCTACTCAACATAAGTTCATAATCAAAGCATCTTAAAAGATCAAAAATAATTTCTGTAGACCTATGCGATGTAATTTCTTTAGCCCCAATAATAGTATCATTCTGTACTTTCGTATCACAGATCTTCCACATTCGCAGCAGCAACTGAACAACTGTTAAATAATGTTGGAGTAATATAATGATATAAATATTACATAAAACGAGTTTCAAGTGGTTCAGAAGACTGTAATCTGTTGCAGAAATACTAAAATTTAATATCGAACGCTTAGTAGCCAATTCTTCCAAGCCTCTTCTAATAAGCTGTGAGAGTGTCCACTGAGACAATTAATACATCATTCAAACGAGGCCACAAGTCTACGACTCTTGCACTCAAGAATTTCTGCCTTTATGTTCATTTCGGTTTCGTAATAATTTATACCTGTTGCCTGTTCCATGTTGCGACCTGTCAGCTTGATGTTGAGAATAAACGAAATTGATTGATTGATAGATTGTTTGATTGATTGATTGATTGATTGATTGATTGATTGATTGATTGACTGATTATGACACTGGTGCTAATTCAAATAACCTTCTCCACTGCTTGCTTTCCATCTTATGTAATCTTATAGACTTCAATTAGGTCTCCTCTGCTCCCCATTCTCGGTAATGTTGTTTAAAGCCACATGTCAACATTGTTTATATTACCAGGATTAACCTTAAATCTAGAAACCAATTTTAGGAAATATAATTCCATAGAATTCCATAGAATTCCTCGGCGTCATCCTAAAGGGCGATCTCCGGACCAAATCGCACGCTGAACGGGTCTCGGTATCATGCACTGGATCCCTTCAAGCGCTTAGGGTGCTGAGAGTTCATTGGCTATCTCACGAGGCGCTGTCCACCGTTGCCAGGACCACGACAATCTCCCACCTCCTCTACGCTTCGAACGCCTGGTGGGGATTAACATCAGCAGAAGATCGCTTGAGATTAGAACGCTGTCAGAGGTAAATGCAACGGATGCAATTCCTCTCATCCGACATCGAGCCCCTCGCGGTGATGGTGTATGCAGCTGACGCATTTATTTTGAGGGCGGTGATAGAAACTGACACGCATGTCTTACGGAGACTATTCCCACCCACCATCCAGCTTCATTACAACATGCGCCCAGGCCACACTCTTTCCAACTTCCGATAAAAGACGATCGAAATTTCACACCAAGAATACCTTTCAAAAGACTAAAACATACAGACGCTGGTCTAGGCTTTAGACCAGATTGTCCAATACCCATCAATAACTGCTCCCATAAATCATTTAGCATGTTCAGGACGCAGTTAGAAAAAGCTGAACCCTTTCTTATACTGTTCTATTTCTCAATTGCCTTTATATCATGTAACTCGCTGCGGATTGTCCGTCTGTTTCATTAAACGACAATAATCTGGACTTTAAAAGGCATGAGATGCATGTAATGCAAACAGTGAATGCCTAACTGTGGCCCCCTTGTGTTTACAGTATTGTGACAGCGAGCGCAAATGTTCAGTGTGGGCCTACCTGAAGTTTAGCGTAAGTCTTTCCTCCTCCTGTTCGACAGCGTTGAATGCAAAGTTCAATGGTCATTGAACTCAGAGTTAAAGTATCTTCCCATTGCAGTGACTGACTACTGCTGTCATAAAAACAACCCACGTACTGGTTCTTTGTTGAACCTAAACCAAATAGGCCACACATTAAAGTGTATGAAGAACTATAATAACGATGAGTCTCAATTCACTTACTGGCAGTTTAGCTCCGATTGAAGAAAACAATAGAAACAAAATGTGGAACAGGCTCGATTTCAAGTAGAAATCCACATCAAGGTTTAAACATAGGCGTTATTAGGAGGCATATTGTCTTAGTTTAAGATGCACAATTGCTAACTCCAATATTTTTAGACAGGCCCCTACTAAGATTTGGTAAAAATGTTTATTTGTTGAATTTTAAAATGCGTATATAAAGAATTATTAAACGGCCATGCTCTCAGTTATTCTCAGTGTTACTAAGTGGCAGTTCTTATTTCATCTAGTGCCATACAGGCATAGGAGTAGACTACTTGAGTAAAAACAGCATGAGGAATAATGCACAATTCGTCATAAAATATCATATAATAAATCCATAAAATGCAATGCTACGTCATTGGGATGGTCTCTGAGTGGATGGCTCCCAGTTTGTCTGGTTCGTATGTTTAGCACGCTTTATAGACTTTGCTCAACCATTATCCGACGCGGGATTGGATATTAATCGTCATTGTTGCCAATTATTTTGTGAGTTTCTGAATGATTTCTCCTTTCTGTAAGTACTTTTAATAGATGGTCAACCACAGTGTGTTGTGACGATGTGAAAGGTCACCCGACCGAGAAATTCCGACGGCCGATAGTTTGGCTAGTAAAAACGTATATCATAAGGATGCTATTTATGAACCACTTTAGTAATGCCCTATGCTGAGGTATAGATAATACTATCCATGTGCGGCTTATATTAGACCTAATAGCAGACTGTTCATCTTAATGTACTTCGCATGCTTATTCTTCTGTAGGTCTACACCCATAGTTGTTAAAAACGGTAAGATCAAAATAAAAAACGGAAAACATTTCGTTTCATTAAAAAAAATAAAAAACGGAAAAAACGAGAAAAAACGGAGAAGAAAATTAGTTGAATTTGCTATATATTTTACTGCATTTTAAAATTAAAACCTTGTTTACACAATTCAATTTTAATCAGCAAATAACATAACTTTATTAGTAAACAACAAGTAACAGTAATCTACAACAATTATTTTCTTTTTCATAAGTTTAGTTTAAAAAGAAATTGAGAAATTAAAAATATTGAAATCTTTTCAAATTTAAATTGTTTACATAAGTCCACATAAATTCATGCTGACATAAGCATTTAAAAACCAAACTTTGTAAGTATAGAGTTTTCTTAATTAAAAATTGTATTTCTACTTACAATTCTGACTTACATAAGAACTTGATATGAAGTAATATCCGTCAGTTTATCAGTCAATCAGAGATTACTGAGTACAAAGACAACATTTCACATTTTGGATTACTTAGAAATTAAAATAACTTTCATAAATTTTATTTCCTGTACCGTGCTGTTTATTTCTCAACTGATGACACTAAATAGTGACGCAAATTAGATGAATCCTTGAAAGGACGGAGACAACGTAAGGGACATCAGACAAGAATATATATTAAAAATATAGTAACAGACAGTAAATAAATAAATAGAGGTGCATAAAAAATAAAAAACGGAAAAAAACGTGACAAGAAATAAAAACGAAAAACCACGGTTTTTTGAAAAAAAGTAAAACCAAAAACTATTTTTACAACTATGCCTACACCAAAATGCAATTTTTTCACTAAAGAATATTCTATTCCCTATATTCTATTCTAAGAAGGCGAGAAGGACCTTCGTTAAAAATAGTTTCGGTGTTGTGCGCATCGAACTACGCAACGAAGGCCCTTCTCGCCAGCATAAATCATGAGCTGACGTAAGGATTCACGTGCGTCGAATGAAGGGTTTGCAAAACACAGGTACGCTCAACGATTGACACACCTTTAAGAAATTAAGAGAAAAATGGGTGATAAGGCCTTTCGGTTCGCTCAACGGTGTATTCGTGTAACCTTCAGGCATTTTTTCTGAAGGCAGTGTTTACACTTAAAAAAGAATTGAATTGTATGTATTATTTTACTCAAAGTAAATGCGATAGTATTTTACATTGTAAAGCACCTTATAAGGAGCTCGCGAATGGTCATTCTGTACAGAAATTATCATTGCATTGCATTTCATTACTTTACCCGTAATGACTAAGTAAGTAAGTAAGTATATTCTTTATTTATCCAACTGCATAACCGCACTTTGGTTTACATGAAATTACACATTATAAAGCATTCTTGTTTAAAAACGTTTTTCTCATTAAGTTGTCAGCCTGTGGGACAATTCGGTCATGTGGTCTGGGACGCAGGGAATAGGGGAGTGTCTTTACAGGAGGGAGGAGCGGGTTCAGAACATGGCCGGGGTCCGCCAAGGCAGCAGTAAAGAGGTTCCTATCTGCCGTTCTATACAAGACTATATACATTATACATGTATATACAATAAATATACATCAACAATGCGTGTTTCTAGCAATCGATTATGTTGCATACTGGCTCCTTACCAAGCCATGACATGGACTCAATATGCCAATTGTGACCAAATGGTCACGGATCTGAGGAGGCGACATCTGGCCAGAGTCTTTTATCTGGCGTCGATCGTCAAGTAAGGAGAAATATAATAGTCGTTTGGTAACTGTTTAACCCTCGGGCTACCAAAGGGGGTGGTTGCCACCCCCTAGGTTTTTTCATTTCAAACTTTTTCCGTATGGAATAAAAATTTGACCTTTTAGGTAGCTGTAGGGGGGTTCATTTACACACGTTTTTGAGGTAAAATGTGAGATGATATCTCACACCGTTCAAAAAGTTATAGCCAATATACCCGAGGCACCAGGGGGGGGGTGGATACCACCCCCTAGATTTTTGACTATATCTTATCCGTCATTTAATATTAAGAGACATAAATTTTACCATTCTATAGAGGGAATGTGGGGCTACATTTCTGTGGTCACTGAGTTGACCTGAGACAACCGAAAGTGCTCAAAATAAATAATAATACGCGTAATATGTGTGAAAAATGGCTGAATGGAAGGACTCCCCCCTTAGTGTTTTGTCTGTAGCATATTCATTTGTCTTCCTGGAAGCGAAACAAAGATACCATTCTTTAGAGGGAATGTAGGGCTTCATTTGCATACCTACATCTTTGTCTTTTGAATACCGGAAGTGATCAAAATAAATAATAATACGCGTAATCTGTGTGAAAATGGCTGAATACAGCATTACAACGTAAACCGATATATATGTGTAGATATATATGTATGGATGTACATTTATACTATATAAACATGTGTAGGGGTGATTTTGTGTATCTTTTATACATAGATTAGTTTCAAACACACATAATCTTATATTTGTTTATCCAAAAAGTACAAAATGTACGCAATCATATAAAATATTGCTAATTAATGGGTTCCATTGTTAAAGTGATGTAATTTCGAGGTGCATTCACATAATGTACAACTAAATATACCATTCTGTGCAGAAAAAATGAATGCTGAATCCAATGCTATATTACAAGTTATGATATGTGAAACCAAACACGAAATCCAGGGGTGGTAACCACCCCCCCTTGGTAGTCCGTGTTACAAAAAAAGCTTGGTAGCCCTAGGGTTAACCTTCATTTAACTACTAGTTTATCTGACTCATCGAATTTCGACCTTTTTACTTTCTCTAATGGATTGCTACTTTGACTATGGTTTCGCTTGAAGCGAACATCAATCTCTGCTTTGAGCATTATTATGGCGCTATAGAAGAAGAAATTATTTAGACACCCAGGACTTTCTCATTTCCCACCTCTGTTATCCAATCACACCTAAGGTGAATTATTGAGAATTAGCAGTAATCGAGCAAACACTAGATTAATGTTAAAACACGTAGAGACAAAATGTAATCACTAATTGCCTTCAGTCATCGCACCTACCTTCAATGAAGAAAGTATTCGCAAAAAGGTATGACACAGAAAAGATTATTAGCGAATTACGCAAATAAGAACTCGAATGCATATCTTTCGTAGGTCAGTATTTTAATTAAGCATAACGATTTGCCTATAGTCCAATACTTGTAGCAGTCAATACCTAGTCCTAATTGCTATGTCTGCATAGCCTCTGCGTTCAAACTGTCATACGACCCTATGCATACCAGTAGTGTATGCAAGCGACTACGTAAGAATCTGTAGGCCTACACAATTGCAGATCAGCAACGTCCGACTGAAGAACAAGTTCAGGTAACTTCCTTGTCCCCAGCAAACACTTATCACGGTGCATGAATATGTAAGTAGTGGGGGCAGTGCAATTAAATCTGCTGATGAATAGGAGCAGTTTACTAAGACAGTGAGCTTATGTTTATTCATGACTTGAGAGCTTCACGCTTCGGCTGAATGCAGCGTTCAAAATGGATTAGGCCAGACCGTGATCCAGCGCTGGGTGTGTTCAATATAATATAGGCATGCGTCAACTTTATAGATTAATGTCAGCAGTGAGCTGGGAAACCAGAACCGTTTAAAGTGTCACACAGCATAGTGGAAATTTATTACGAAAATGACACTTCAAATGATAATACATAGGCCTACTTAGGTTAAAAATACGGCATAGCTGCAAGGGTAGCAAAGCACAACACGAATAGAGTATGCCTATTATTTAATGTAGAACATATCAGCGTGATAAGTTAAGGGTAAGAAGTAAAAAATGTTTGTCATCAGTTTCACTAAGTTGCATGAAATCAAGCTGCAATAAAAACTGCTTCTTATTTAACAATCTCGAACCATTACAGAACAGTTTTTAAAATAAAACTACACCGTAGGCCTGTATATACAGCTTAAAGCTTTACAGTTTTAAAGTAGCGTTAATTTTCTCATATCGGGAAAACTTTCCCGACTCTAGTCGATAACTTGAATCGCATACTGCTACTGCACTTCACTCTTAAAGCGCCCTGTCTGTGCCGTGTTTTGGATCATGGCAACAGATCGCTCTGCCTGATTGTTGGTGACTGCCAGTGCGCGGACGATTATGCTACCTCTGCAGTCTGCAGCCTTGAAGTCATCATCCTTACTGTTCCATGTATCAGGACGGTCTTCGGTTATGAATCCAATCGGCTTGTCCAGTGTTACAAATGCATTTATGCTTTACTTTATGACGAAATCAACAAGTCTTCTGCTGTCAATTGCCAAATGCACCTCTGCGTTTCAATGGGTCATTTGTTCCTTCTTTCTCTGTTGATGCTTTCAGCATGACCCGTTTGGTGGTCAAGTCCACCTCCGGATCAAGGAGGTTGAGAAGGAGCATATCCTCGGAAAGGTACCATATTGCCCGGCTAGCTGCGTTAGTCTATATCATGTTTAATGTGATCAATATCAGAACATTTTTTGCTTAACAAACATTGCTCAGATAATTAGAAGAGTCACCAGTTACAAAGTAAGCTCGCGCACAAACGCTGAACCAACCAATAGCTTGTCAGCTAGAGTTGAAAGACAGCATCTAGTATTTTGGAATTGACAACAGTTTCTTCTCTCTATCTAGGGGTCATTCTTTGCAATTCGGTTAAATATCATGTCCCAGACAGTTTGATTGCGGACACACAATAATATGAACAAGTTAGATCAAAATACTTTACTACGTAAATATACAAACGCAGCTAGTTATATGGCACCCTGTAATATTTTTTTAATCAGTGGGGTACAGTATATAGCTTGTCCCTTCTACACAATAATATGAACAAGTTAGATCAAAATACTTTACTACGTAAATATACAAACGCAGCTAGTTATATGGCACCCTGTAATATTTTTTTAATCAGTGGGGTACAGTATATAGCTTGTCCCTTCTACATTTGGTGGTAATAAACTTGATCGTCCTACTCAAACAGTGTGTAATTTTTGTCTGTTTGTAAAATATTCACATGACATGATATGATGGCCTTAATAAAAGTTAGTTGTACTTTCTGTATCAGAGCACATAACAGTAATCTCTTTGATTATCTCTTTGATAATGAGAGTCCCTAGGAATTTTGTCAACTCTGTTACCTTCAACTATTATTAACAGTTTTAATGGTACATTGATATATTTAGTTTTATTTAATTCATCAGACGGATCAATACTGCGCGGTTTATCATTGATGAGAAGGTTGGTTGATTTTATATACGTCTTATAGCTCTAAAATTTCTGTTTTTGAAGCATTTTCATATCGTATATTTGAAGTTAGTCAACTCTGTTACCAAAGTATGACCATGATGGTGTCAATATTTACCATTTTTCTTGCAGAGATCATCATCATATTAAAGTAATCTAAAGTCTGAAGACGAGATTTAGTGATATTAAGATGAAGTATCATGCTAAAACATGATTTTCGCGGAAAATGTCATACTCTGTTACCGTCAACCCTGTTACCCCCCAGGGGCAGCAGAGTTGACATGTCTGTAGCTGAGTTGACCAAGCATAGATCTACATTATTTTTCTGGTTATATCAAAGCACACTCCTCATTTGTGATTGATTTTTATTATCAACAGGTTATGAAGTGTGTCTAACTGGCTAACTATTCGCGGCAGAGTAGCAGAGGCGTTATCGTGTACGACGTGATAGAGACTCTTCCTGCCAAACTGGAAGAGTACCTGGAAAAGGAAACATTGGCATGGCAGAAGAAACAGTCTTTAGAAAAATTGAGGACTATAAGCCAACGGAAGACCAACGGAGACCAGCGGAAGAAGCGCATGAATTAAAATAAACGCATGGTGACATTTGACCAGCTGGCATGGCAACTCTGTTACCCGTTCTTAGTTGTTTCCCTGTTGTTAACATTGCATTTTCTTATAATCACATTGGTGCAAACTATAATTTTATGTTAGTTGTTATTACATATATTATTAGCGTGTTACTATCACAGCTTACTCTTGAATGTGACTATCTGGTATGTTTGTTAATTCTGTTACTGGCATGTTCACTCTGTTACCCGTCAACTCTGTTACGAGCCATTGACATTATAAAACAGTGTCTAAATATTAAATGAATATGATAAATGTCATACACTCAAATAGAGTGCCTCACATTTCTATATTCCTGAAAGTTTAATTACTATGTGTGTTGTGGTTACTTGTCTACTGCTGAAGATATGTCATGATTGCTGTGCATAGTACACACAATTTGTAATGATAATTATTTAATAAATGTATTGAATATTTTTTAGTGTCATTTATGATATTATTTTAACTTGGGGACACCTACTGCTGCTAGGAACACCATCGTTGTAAATATAGAACAGCTTCTACCTACCCACATACTACCGTTTTTGTCGGTAACAGGGTTGACAAGTTTACGACAGACATACCAACTTACACGCGGATCACAGCTTTATTAGTGGTCTTTAAGATTGCATAATTTGCGTCAACTCTTACCAATATCATATCTACACAAACACCACGTCAAATTTTCTGAAAAAAGATGTTGAAAAAATATTTTTTCTGCGCTCTATTTTGCACCCAATTGCAGGAATGACCCATTGTATAGGCGAAATTAGAATGGGCCAGCCTATCAACTTTCCTATTTCCTGTCAAATCAAACATAAGCTTGCTGTCCCAGTGTACGGTCAGGATAGTGTTTGGTTTAAATGCCTCTACAATGCCAGCAGCTGCTGCTTTTTTTACGTAGACGTTGAATGGTTGACATGTTAAGTGCAAGAGCTTCTGGGTCTTGTTCGAGAGCCTTAGACGCTTCAAAAGACAGTCATCATAGTTGCCAGTTCTTATGATATAATACTTTGGCGTCTTCGTTTTCATGGCGGGGCATAAGTAAACTAATCTATCTCGTTGTTAAAAAGTTAAACAACA
>JACEVL010001813.1:0-24240 GCA_020284085.1 Aporrectodea caliginosa
TTAGTTAGTGTCTTGCTAGCTGAGCTTTAGAAATTTGCAGTTTACGATTACGAGGTTGCTGTCGCTTTTAAGAAGTATCATTCTGGCGTCAGAAGGCTTTTAAATATTTTGTTTCTTGTTGTTGTTATTCAGACTTGAACTTTTGCTAAGCAAGTCACAGGTTAAATTTGCATTGATTGTATTTAAGGTTGTATTACATGTTGTTCCAGAACGTTCATTTAATGGAAGATTGCTCCAAGATGTACAAAAAAGGCCAAGTGAACTCGTATTGGTTAATTTTTGTGAAAACTAGAAAGCTGTAAAAACCCACGGGCATGATTCATGTTTGCACCAAAGAACCACAGTTAAACCATTGTTGTGTTGTGGCCTATATGCAACTGCTGATGTCATGACAAAGAAGCGAACAATCGTGCACATTGTTACCAGTGTTGTCTTGCGCTATGAGTCAGCAATGGCGCTGACGTAGAATTATAAATAACTCAGTTCTCTATATTTCCTCCTGTCTCAACGTGTACCTATCCACCGAACTGTCTGGGAAATCGAAAGCTGCGGGTTTTCCCATGCGCTCATGTTTACCTTCCAGGTGCGTGAATCTGGTTGCGGCGGAGGTTATGTAAAGCCTTTATAAGCAGCGGGATCATACCTGTCAAAGACTCAGAGCGTGAAAGCTTTGTTGATTGAGTACAACAGAGTTGGAACTGTTTTTTATTACAGGTCTACGCAGGAAGACGACTTTGGTTCAGCTAGAAGTCGAATCCTAAGAGAAAGAAGACATTCAGCATCTGAATTTCCGGTTTTCAGGTAGGACCTTGAAATTATTTTAGAATTGTTACTCGACATTCAGTTCTTAATAATGAACGATGGTAACGTCATTTGCGGAATTGTGATATTTTGGCCTGGTAGCGGGTCGAAATTAAAGATGTGAGGACGTTAAGAGTCGGCTGAAAAATGTTTATGAAGGACTGCCAGTGAAGCAAAGCTGTTTTGTAGGATTCTTTCATTTTTCCACTTCCTGATAAACTATTTTAATCTTATCCATCTTATTTGCGTGTATAAGAAAAAACTTTGAATGACTTCTTATAGATCCATGAATCATTTACAAATCTCTCTTAACTTCAGAGTGCATCTTTTAAAACAGACTGCTTGTGTCCAGGCATGTCGATGACTTCAAGATTATTTACTTTAATGACTGCATAACAGTGTGTAGGCCTATATCCTACGAATCCTATTATTATAATTAAGTCCCGACGTTAGGTGTCGTACTTGTGACATCTACTCGGACAAAGAACGACAATGCTTTAAGTATACACAGACTAAAGCAGTATCCCATAAGCCTGAGTCTCTGCATCGGATTGCGAACGTTATGGCTGTGTCTTTCCCCGGAAGACTCTGTAGGCTTCGTCTCTGAGTACCTAGATTAGTTTTCGTTAACGACACCAGAGGGGTGGGGTAACTCTGGGTAACGTTACCCCTTTGTTTTACACTGACCTGTGTATTAATAGCAAAAGGATTTTGCAATCGTTAGGTGGACACCCTACCTTCTCGATATAACCTATAAAGTTGTTGCGTAACTGTTTCTCATTTCAGTTGATCGAGACATCTGGACGCTGCTTCTGCTGCTGAAGATGATGATGATGAATCGAGCTGGAGTCAACATGATGATCTTAGTGCTTCTTCTTTGGCTGTTGTTAGTGCCGCCATCGTTCATTTTGTAGAAAGGGAAATCGGGGGTGGGAGTGGGTGGGGTGGGGCCGCAGAGAAGAGGCGTGAATCAGCAGTGTGGCAAAGATGTTCAAAGTTCAAACGATGGACTGTCCTCTGGCAGGTACTGCAGACGAATCGGACGCCGCATCGCCGACTGAAGGCGGTTCTTTTCTTGTTGCCCTGCAAACCCTCACCAAGCCGGAGCAGCATAGAGCATTCGGGCCACCGTTGTAGCACGAACCACGTCGTATAGCATAGGGCCTGAAAGAACAATGCGCCACGAGGATGCGCAAGGCATACAGCGATTGTCTGGCCTGACAACATATAGACAACATATATGTGTGCCTCGAAACTTAAAGCTTCGTTCATTGTAACGCCCAAGATTACCATGCTGGAGACCCTTGCCAGTCCCGGAGTGGTACTCGGAACCGCGTCACGCCCAGCACGCCCCTGTGGCCGACGAATCACCATCTCAAAGGTCCTTGGATTTTAGGCTTGGAGTCAGCTAGACCGAAGAGAATGTCAGTGGTTAAATTGCTCATCCAGAGGTGCCGGGTCTCCAAGTCTTTACAAATTTAAAACTTAAGCCTAATGCTAACTGGCCAATCTATAACCGATAGGCCTATATTAATGTGTGTATGTTTGTTAGTATAGCCTGGTTATCAATGCATAGGCTATATATATGGCCTTTTCGAGTGTAGAAAGACTCGGATAAAATACAAAATGCGTGAAGCACGCGCATCATTGATTATTGCAACCACAAACATTAACTTCAAAGAAATATACATTATTTAACATAACATTATTACAGAGGACTAGGCTTTGATCAGCATGTCAATGCAATAACATGCAAAACACTTGGCAACAAATACCAAAAATTAATACGCAGAATACTTTCACATTGAAGAGCTCAGTAAATAAAAATTGACCAAAGCAGTCTGACTACACTTAATTAGATCATAGATGTTTTGTACATCAATCCATTTACAATTACAAATAAAAACCCAGTGAAAAGCTGACAAGTAAGCACGAGTTTGAATACTGTCTTTTTGTCAATGCCACACAATGTGAACTTAGAAACATTTCCATACTGCCCTGCGTGCTTTTGTGGCTTTGCATGTTTTCGGTGCTTTGCACTTGCCTAAATCTATTGCAGCATGACGACCCTTATAGCAATCCGAAAGTGGATTCCATTCATGCAAAGGCGGCCCAACAACGGAAATGAAAAGAAGAGAGGAAATAATGTTCTACACTTATACATGACCTTAGAGGTGTGCAAATTAAGTTCATTTTGCTAAATCCACGTTCACATTCATTCATTCATTCATTCATTCATTCATTCATTCATTCATTCATATCGAACATTTGTATAGCGCCCCTTCAAGGAAACTACTCAGAGGCGCTCCCGACTCCAGCACGGCCAAAAAGAACAGTTTTAAGGTGAGTAAAGAACGTGGGAGAGAAGGTCCTAGGAACAAGGCGAAGCTCCAGAGGGAGGCCATTCCAGGTCGAGGGACTCCCCACAGAGAAAGCGTGATTCTGCATAGTGGAGGTTCGAGCAAAAGGGACAAGTAGGAGTCCCTGTTCAGATGAGCGAAGGGATCGAGAGCCCCTAGCACTAAGGACAGGGCAGCAGAGCTCACGAAGATAGGCAGGAGCGAAACCTAGTAAGCAGCGCCAGACTAGGGCAGCTGTTCTGTACGCAATCCGCTGCTCAGAGGGGAGCCAGTGGAGAACGTCGAGCATGTAGCCAGAGACATGGCCATATTTTGGTATGCGGCCAATAAGGCGGGCAGCAGAACGCATAATCCGATCCAGGCACCCCAGTCGAACAGCCGGGAGGCCAGCGTAAAGTGAACAACAGTAATCAAGTCTGGTTGTGACAAAGGCATGGACAAGAGTGGAAGCAGCAGAAGCAGTGAGTGAGCGGGCGACAGTGCGAAGCTGACGCAATTGGTAGAAGTAGTCACGGCAGTGTGTGAATTGCACTAATACGTCTTTTAAATTTATTCTCTTAAGCCTCAGCTCCTTTCACATCTTTGAAATCTTTGTATTCCTGCTATTTTCGAAGTGAAGACAAAATTATTTGCGCAGATATAAGTTTCCGGGATATTTTCAGAATATAGGCTTAATATTCAGGAAATGTTACGACTAGTCCATGCTAGCTTTCTGAATTTTGCAACTGTTTTTCAGGGACTGGGAAGAACATTTTGTGTTGCATCAGCAGTTCACCTCGGTGGCCCGGGAAGTGTTTGAAAGTTCTGTGAGCCAACTCTGCTGTACAGGCCTAAAGTGGATTAAATTATACTTTATATAGCTACTCTGATTAGGCCTAAGCCTCTGATTTTTGGTGCCATAGGTTTCCGGGCCTCTGATTCATCTAACTCTCTGAAGCCTCCAGAGGCGTAGCTAGACAGAGAGAGGGAGGGAGGGAGACAGACAGACATACAGACAGAGACAGACAGACAGAGACTGACATAGAGACAGAGTGAGAGACAGAGAGAGACAGAGAGAGGTAGAGAGAGACAGAGAGAGACGGAGACGGAGATAGAGATCGACTCCGCATTCCGCAACGGTTCAACTGATTTGAACAAAGATAGGCCAGTAACATTATTATACACAAAGTCAGTGCATCGTTTCTGTGGCTCTGATTCTCAAGGGCAATACTATATTATTCGTGTAATCTAATCACTATGTGCCTGTAATCACTTAATATAAACACGATTTAGAATAGGTCTTACACAAAGACAACTTACACATGTACAAACAAATTAAATTCCAGCTGTCTGAAGATACTTTTGTTATATAATGAGTGTTCACACATGTAGATGATGTCCTGGTGTCCATATCCATGTATTGCTGCTTGTATACGAAGAACGGCGAATATATTTTATGCGTTACTCTCGTCGCGCAATGGCTGGCGTCAGGAACTGATGATGATGATGATGATGATGAATCACTATTTAAATTTAGCGCGCAAATTATACTTTTTATTGAATTAATTATACCATAAACGTATAAGTGTAAGAATGCTCCCGCCTCGACGCCACAAAGACAAACATTTGTGTGAGCATCGGCACCTTTGGTGCCATAGGTTTCCGGGCCTCTGATTCATCTAACTCATAATCAGTTCATCACAGAATTGGGTTTCGGCGATTCGGTAGACTGTCAAACTTATCTCAGTTACCTTGCTAATGCCCTAATAGTAGAACACAAAACTCACCTCATGCAGGACCTTTTGTGTGAAAAGAAATCATTCATCTTTCGTTGTTCCACTTCTGATGGCTGATGCAAACTTTCTTTACGACATTTTGCTACATGCGCTATAACTATTACTAATCAAAAGATTTGCTAGCCTAGTTCAGATTTCCACACCCATTCCAGCTAAGTCTTCAGCAAACGAGTCGTTACAAACTACTGTGGCATCCTTGTAGGGCTACACAGAGCGGGAAACACGCTAACCGCGGTAAGGGAATATAAAAACATTAATTTGAACTCGAGAGCCAGAGTGACAGACAGACAGACAGACAGACTTTTTGTTTTTGACAGAGACAGTGAGAGAGAGTAAGAGACAGAGACTGTCTGTCACTTACTCTGTCTCTGTCTCTTACTCTCTCGCGCAAATGATACTTTTTAATGTTAATATTAATGTTTCCATAGATGATAGACATATATAGTCTCTCTGTCTCTCTCCTCTAGAGAGGAGAGGAGAGAGAGAGAGAGGAGAGAGGAGAGAAGAGGAGAGGAGAGGAGAGAAGAGGAGAGGAGAGGAGAGGAGAGGAGAGGAGAGAGAGAGGAGAGAGAGAGAGAGAGAGAGAGAGAGAGAGAGAGAGAGAGAGAGCGGGTGGGCGGCTAAAGTAAACACGTAGGCCAAGTAGTTTTCTATGATGCTAGTGAATATTTATTGAATCGCACTGTGAGGTTGACAAATAGGTTAATCTGATTTTGGGTGGCGGATATCAAATCAGAGGTGCCGGTTCTCACAATGCAGGTGGCGGATCTCAAATCAGAGGTGCCGGTTCTCACAATGCAGGTGGCAGATCTCAAGTCAGAGGTGCCGGTTCTGAAATCCGAGGTGCCGGATCTCAGACCCGGCAAGACCCGGCTGAATTTAACCACTGGAGAATGTATTGATTGAAACGTAGAATCATTCAGTAAGCGAACAGTACTCATGTGAAAGAGTCAAGTGTTCGCCATCGTCTTGTCCAAGTGTTTTACACTGACTTGCTCTGCAAGCTTTTATCACTCAATCATTGCATTACAGATTCAGGGTGCTACCGAAGACATCATAGTTGTAAAAAACGTTTTTTTCGTTTTTTATTTTTCCTCCCAAAACGTCGTTTTTTTCGTTTTTTATTTCTCGTCTCGTTTTTTTCCGTTTTTTATTTTTTTATGTAACTTTATTTATTTATTAACTGTCTGTTACTATTTGTTTAATTTTATTTTTGTCTGATATCGCTTACGTTGTCTCCGTCCTTTCAAGGATTCATATAATTTACGTCACTATTTAGTGTCATCAGTTGAAATAAACAGCTACAGGAAATAAAATTTATAAAAGTTATTTGAATTTCTAAGTTATCCAAAATGCGAAATGTTGTCTTTGTACTCAGTAATCTCTGATTGACTGATAAACTGACGGATATTACTCCATATCAAGTTCTTATAATTTATAAGTGAGAATTGTAAGTAGACCTACTTTTTAATTAAGTACACTCTATACTTGCAAAGTTTAGTTTTTAGTTGCCTATGTCTGCATGGATTGAAATGGACTTATGTATACAATTTTATTTTGAAAAGATTTCAATATTTTTAATTTCTCGAATTCTTTTTAAACCAACTAAATCTTATGAAAAAGAAAATAATTGTTGTAGATTACAGTTACTTGGTGATTACTAATAAAGTTATGTTATTTGCTAATTAAAATAAAATTGTGTAAACAAGGTTTTAATTTTAAAATGCAGTAAAAGATGTAGAAAAGTCAAATTATTTTCTTTTCCGTTTTTTTCTCGTTTTTTCCGTTTTTTATTTTTTTCAATAAAACGACGTTTTTCCGTTTTTTATTTTGATTTGATCGTTTTTAACAACTATGGAAGACATGATCATTGTGCATGCCCCACAAATAAATCATTGGGCTGTCACAGAAGAGATGCAGCGGATATACAATTATAAGCGCGCTCTTTTCTCAGCCGACATTTATCTTGATGTGTTACTTCCTGCTGTCTCGTGTAACTTGAACTATATAATTATATAATTATTATAACGTGCAAAGTACGGGCATTGTCTAACGTTTAACTGATTTGATCAAAGCTTACATTTATCTTGATGGGTTACTTACTATATGACGGCTGATTTTCAATTTACAGTCACTGTGCTAAGACCGCAGAAGACGCGTCTTATACACCTGTGCCTGTCTGAGTATTGAAGGAACAACTTAACGCTAAGGTCATATGGAAGAGGAGGAGGAGGAGCAGGAGCAGGAGGAGGAGTAGGAGGAGGAGGAGGAGGAGGAAGAGGAGGAGGAGGAAGAGGAGTAGGAGTAGGAGTAGGAGGAGAAGTAGGAAGAGGAGGAGAAAGAGGAGGAGGAGGAGGAGAGGAGGAGGAGAAGGAGGAGGAGAAGGATTTGAATTAAGAAGCAGTGTAAATTTGACATTTTATTATCTATAGATTTCCATCCAGGCAACATTTAAAAAACACAGGAGTCAGTGAAAATGAAAAGTTAAAAATACAGATGTGCTCCACTTTCCAATCCTTATAATTATAAACTTCTTGATCCGACAGTGAAGGTTCACTGCGTTCTAATTTTCGACAAGCCATCGCTAAACATAATCACCAACCCAAAACTGAGGTTACCTAAACTCCAAGCTGTGAGCAGAATATGGTTTCCCAGTGAATTTCTTGAACACGGTGTAATAACGCTTACTTCAAAAGTGAATTCAGACGTCAGAATACATTATTAGTTGGTTGAAGTTCCGCAAACACGGAGCATTGGACTTGCGAAGGACAGTTGGATTAGCTAGTCATAGTTTGAAATTGTTTGCTTAATTAAACTATTGCTTTGTTTTTCTGTTGTCATTCATACCACTATTTAGTTAATTCATAATTATTTGCTAGAGCTATTATTCTTCTAAAAAAAAAACCCTGAGTTTCCCAATAAGCAAGATCCTTTAAACTCAGCGGAGCCTATTCTCCACTGTTCAGTTTCTTTGACACAGCTAAGTAGTTGTGCACCGCTGTACGTAGGCCTATACATTGCATATATATATATATATATATATATATATATATATATATATATATAGCGCAACGCTATACCTTAAATTTCAGACCATCACTGTATGCCCGATGATGCCCCGATCTATAATTCCACAACAGGACACTCGAGGCGATGGGCTGTTATGCCTGCATGGGCGCGGGCTGGCACGCTGGGCCTGACCGCCTAAGCCGCTAGTTCATGACCTGAGAAATATCTCTGGAAGACTTTGGACCCAAAGAGCAATATTGCAAAACAATATCAACATTCGCTCTAGATGATGATGATGATGATGATGATGATGGCGACAATGAAAGTGAGTAGGTTTCTCTGAGTAGGTTTCTTGAAGAGGCGCTATATAAATATCCGGAATGAATGAATGAATGAATGAAAGTGATGATGGTTGTGATAGTGATGATGATGATGATGATGATGATGGCGACAATGAAGGTGATGATGGTGGTGATGATGATGATGATGAAGATGATGATGATGATGATGATGATGATGATGATGATGATGATGATGATGATGGCGACAATGAAGGTGATGATGGCTTTGATGACGATGTCAAGATAATGATGATGATCCTTCCTCCTTCTGCTCATAATGATGATCATCATCATCATTATGATGATGACGTTTGGATCTGGACTTGGAATCGAACCTTATTATATCTGCTTCACATATTTTATTTCGACTGAGCACCTTTAATTATAGTCAGTTGCAGCCACTTATCTGTTTGGGCGATGAAGTATATAATTGTCGCATAAATATTGCCATATAATTATGTTTACAGCAATGACACGATGATTCATGGTCTGGGAATGAAGAAGTGGATGCACATCATGCTATGGAAAACCCCGCTGGATTACACGTAGTCTGCGCGAGTCAAGGTGTAAGACTGTCAGTAGTCAGTGGGCGAAACAAAGAGAGAACAAATGCAGACTATACGTGGACGATGCGGATAGGTGATACTGACGACGAAGATGTAACAAGACTAGGACTAACCACGAGAACTGCTCTAAGTTTGGCAAATGATCGGATGAAAAGGGAGCTGATTTCTTCACACCCATCGCCGTCAAACTGATATCGATGATGACGCTGATGATGATACGATAAAGATGGAGATAGTGGTAGTGATGGTAGTGATGATGATGATGAAGATGATGATGATGGTGATGATGATGATAATGGCGACAATGAAGGTGATGATGGTTGTGATAGTGATGATGATGATGATGATGATGATGATGACGACGATGATGATGATGATGGCGACAATGAAGGTGATGATGGCTTTGGTAGTGATGTTGATGACGATGTCATAATGATCATCATCATCATGATCATCATTATGATGATGACGTTTGGAACTCTGTGAACCTTATCATATCTGTTTGGGCGATCAGTATATAATAATTATTGTCGCATAAATATTGCCATGTAATTATGCATGTCCCTGTGGGGTTCTACGGTGATTCATGGTCCGGGAATGAAGACGTGGATGCCCCTGTGGGGTTCTACGAAAGCCCATTTTTTGACATAATTAATGTACGAGCCCTAATGCAGCAGCAGCACAGTTCAAAAACATCTTGGTCACATGGCACAGGAGGACACACTGTAGCTGCTTCAAAGCTAAATTCTATGTCACCTGCAGTGATGCCATGCAAGTATTTCTGCGAACTCACTCAATCGATCAAAGAAATTTGATATAGCGCCCCTTCAAGATATCTAATCAGAGGCTCTCCCGGCCCAACCATGGCTGAATAGAGCGGCTTTCATAGAGGTAGGCTATAAAATGCAGGTGAAGACTTTCTCTACTACAGCTCAAATTATTTAGAGACATTTCTAGTGCATCCCCGGTAACCGTGCAACCAAACAAACTCTAATATTATCCCCACTTTGGCGGCTACAGTTCAGTGATCTTAACTTCTTAAGACGTGCTTTAGATGCCGCAGAGGCGTAGACCAATACTAATGCCACGACGCATATACAAGGCCGTCACAATATCGTATCGTATCTATAGATTTATATAGCGCCTCTCTCAACTATTCAGAGGACATCCGTTACTTCTTGATTGCGGCGCCACGGATCTGGAATACTCTTCCGCCATCTGTGCGTGCCACTAATGCTGCATGTGGCTACATGGTTTTCTCTCGACTCTTAAAGACGCACTTTTTCAGCTGTTGATGGCCACGTGTTGATCGCTTCTCAGAGACTGTTAAGTGGCGCTTTATAAATGTCTTGTTACATTGCATTACATAATATCGGCCATATCGAAACTAAAAACAGTCCACCCTCACAATCGATTGGCTAAGTACGCTGATGATACTTATTTGTTAATACCATCCTCAAGAAGCGACACGATCAGGGCCGAACTGGACCATGTAACGCAGTGGGCTGCGTGATGTAACCTGAGCCTGAATCAAAAGAAAACTCACGAGATGCTAATCCGCCGCCCACGCGAGCGGGGGGACAGGAAGCAATCCCTGGGGAAGTGCCAGGACTCCCAAGAGTCCAGAGCATGGTAATCCTCGGGGTGGTCATGACTGAACATATTGGCTTTGAAATGCATATAAAACGCATATGTGTCCAAGCTAGACAGTCGATGTATGCTCTGCGCATCATGACGACACGTGGCCTTGCAGGACCAATGCTACATGATGTTGTGCGAATGACCACTGTGACCCGCTTGTTATACGCGTCACCGGCATGGTGGGGTTTTGCGGGGCAGCAGGAGCGCAATAGACTACAGTCCGTGATGGGCCGTCTGGTCTGACTACGCTACCTTCCAGAGAGTAACCCAACATTAGAACAGTTGTATAGAACGGCAGATGGGAACCTCTTTACTGCTGCCTTGGCGAACCCGGGACATGTTCTGAACCAGCTCCTCCTTCCTGTAAAGACACTCCCTTATTCCCTGCGTCCCAGACTGCATGAACGAATTGCACCACAGGCTGACAACTTAATGAGAAAAACGTTTTTAACAAGAATGCTTTATAATGTGTAATTTCATGTAAACCAAAGTGCGGTTATGCAGTTGGATAAATAAAGAATATACTTACTTACTTACTTACTATTATATCCGCTTCATGGAACAGAAATATGGAAATATGTACGGATAAAATGTTTGCATTCTACAAAAGCGCTTCTGCTATTCATTAGTGCTTATTAACAACCGACGTGTGTAAGCCTATAAGCTTAGGCTATATTTTAATATGAACACTTGTAAGTAGTGCACGTGATCAGTGATCACAGCTCCGATTTCATTCATACCTCTGCCCCATATTGAATAGATTTTATCTAGTGCGCACTACATATTATTATCTAGTGCGCACTAGATAATCTAGTGCGTACTAGATACTATCTAGTGCGCACTAGATAAAAAAATAATCGCATGTCTATGATGTCTGACTCTCTGGATTTTGACCCTCTGCCTATCGATTTTGTTTTGATTGAGCGCCTGTGAATAAGCTGGTTCCCGCGACTTCGCTTTTGTGGGCGCTGTAGAAGTTTCGAGTTTACGATTACGATTACGATTACGATTATGGGCTTCCGTAGGCTTGCTTCCGTAATGCCGCATAAATATTGCCATATAATTATGTTGACAGCAATGACACGATGATTCATGGTCTGGGAATGAAGAAGTGGATGCACATCATGCTATGGAAAACACCGTTCGATTACACGTAGTCTACGTGAGTCGACGTGTAAGACTGTCAGTGGGCGAAACAAAGAGAGGACCGATTATAAAAGCATCGTCTGAATACCGGACTGCTTCACAGCTACGTGTACAGGGAGAAGGAAGAAAGTGCATTCGCAGAGTTTTCAGATACAGAGAACGTTTTAAAGTCTAAAGCTTGCGCTGAGGTAGTATCTATCACATATTGTTATAGATTTGTTACTTTAGGGCTATAATATGCCAGTAATCGTTATGCTCTATATTCTTGTATTTATTATGCTTAAAAATTATAATCATATTCATGCATTCGTTAAGGTTTCCAATAATTTATGCCTACATAATTATATTGCCATTTGTTGGAATCTCATTGGCCTTCTAGAATGTAAATCGCTGGGTTTAAGCCAGAACGTCATAGCCTATGTACGTTTTGCAACATTTTGAGATAAACGAAGAAAACGAAAACTTTGCTTTAATCATTTTTGAAAAATTTGCTTTCATCATTTTTCATTTAAGCAATGAGAATTATTTCTAACCAAATGCTGAATAATAACAATCCTTCTCAAAATGCATTAAAGTATGCATTGTATTGTTTACACATAACGTGATAATTAGGTGAATTTTGTCAAAGTTTGACAAGATGCACCCTTTTAGCAAGAGAAAATAAAATGATGAATAGCGTCATAAATTCTGTGTAATTTGCACCATTGCCACCACCAAAAAATATCTGAAGAAACATTCAGTCATACTGTACAATCAAAAACAAATTATTAATAATGATAGCAAAGTCAATAATTTTTTGTGAAGATACAACATTCTGGTGTAAAATCATAAACTCATTACAAAATAGTATAAGCAACTAATAACTTTAGAATAACATAAATGATAATTATTATACTATGCAATTTTTATGCAAGTAAGTAAGTGGTTTAAGCTGTATGAAATAGTAAAGCAAGTAAGTAAGCATTGTGTCACGATAATTTTACTTGCCTACAAATATTCCATTTATGCCATAGAGACGTATCTTAGACATGCATCATTTTGGCTTGCATATTGCATAAATCTAAAAATTTGGCACTCTCTTATTGCCAGATGGACGTATCTTCTTCAAGATGCAACCATCTGGCAGGAATACTGCATGGGTTTACATCCTTATGGCATAAATGTGACCCATACATTGTGTTCTATCTTCGCACCAACTAGTCTTAAATGAAACCTTATAGCTACGGCCTTCTGGCAGAACCTTCTTTGACGTTTGTCAATTCAATTTCTATCAAAATCTCCATTTTGCAAAAAAATTCGTAGATACGACGTTCTGGCTTAAACCGAGCAAAATGTCAATTTACACAATTTTCTATAGCAACCGCATGACCTCAATGACCCTGCCCATTTTTCAGTGAACTGATCGGGTGAGATCCTTCACCACCGCTGCCCGTTTTAACGGGTGCTAAGCCATTTAATGTGCCCGCCTATGGACCTTATTAGCCCGAGTCATAACAGAAATAAGGCACTATCGGGATATGAACCGACATTCAGCGAGTGAGAAGAATTGTTACCTGCCCTAAAATGCCGAGGTTATGCAAATGAATTGGCTAGCACGTCTTACCTATTTTTTCCTTGAGATGTTAATTAGCATAAAATACTACACTCTTTTTCTTCTTCTTCTTCTTCCTCCTCCTCCTCCTCCTCTTCCTCCTCCTCCTCCTTCTCCTCCTTCCTCCTTCTCCTCCTCCTCCTCTTAATCATTATCGTCATAATTATCATCTTGTTCTTGTTCTTTTAGTTCATTGTCCTCTTCCTCTTCTTCCTCCTCCTCCTCTTCTTCTTGCTTTTCTTCTTCCTCGTGTTTCTCATCTTCTAGTTGTTGTTCTTCATCTTCACCTACTTCCTCCTCGTCCTCGTCCTCGTCCTCGTCCTCCTCCTCCTCCTCCTCTGTTTCTTCTTCTATTTCTTAACTGAGGAAACCCCACACAAGGCAGAGGGCAATTATTGCTTGCTACGGTCGTGAAAATTATGGTACAATGTTTAAAATGGTCGGTTTCTCTGCATCAGCCGTCAGACAAATTTCTTCATCCTAATTCTGCATGCATCTCCTGTTATGAAATAACTTGTTGCCAACAACTCTTGCAGAAGTTCTAACATTATTACTGTTCATAATGACAACAGTATATGCTCGTGGATAAGGGCAGGTCGACAGCACATGCTCTTTATGACTTATCTGCTACTTTTGATACTGCTGACGATTCTCTATTTTGGCTGAGCTCCTGTGATTGGAGCTTAGGCTGGTTCCAGCCATTTGGCGTTTGAGCGTTGTACATGATTGTAGAAATCCTGTAATTACGATTATGATATTTTATTATCTGCTTGTATATCCTGTCCCTGTCTTTCTATTTCCTTGTCTCTCTGTCACTCTGTCTCTGTTTCTTTATCTCTGTCTCTGTTGCTTGATCTCTGTCTGTCTTTTTTCTCTCTCTTTCTTTCTGTCTATGCATGTCTATCTTTATGTCTGTCTCGGCCTCTCTCCCTCTACCTGAAGACTGCTTCCTATTGGCTTCTGGTTCATAGAAAATGAGACAGACTCTTCGTTTCTTTCGTTTATTGCATGCATCTTTTTCGTGTTTTCCTTTGTTTGCTGCTCATGCATCCTTTTCTTTCCGATTTTATTACGAATTTAAAATATACGATTAGGCTTTAATTATAAAGGCATTGCAAAGCAGTGTCCAACCGAGTTAAGATCGAAAGCAGATCAGATCAAAACAAGGCCAATGGGAATAAATTAACTGATTCGTTTTTGTGACTAGAAGGGATTTGAGCAACGTGAAAGCGAAAGGGATTTGAACAAAATATATAGAGGTTGGAGCAAAGTGTTTTTGGTCAGATGAATCAGCGCACAAGAATATGTTTTGATTAATGCAGAGGATTTTGCTTTTGTTCGGTGGTTTCAACATTCCCATGGCAGTTCACGTAGCTTTCCAAACTGACATACCTATGTGAACCTCTCGATCAGAATTTGGCTGATTGGCATAGCTTAACGACTGCTCGTGTGAACCACTAGTACTCAGGGTGTCCAATCATACAGGCCTAAACACATTTTCGGTTTATGGAAAAGCATTCGCCTGTGATTGAACTTGTCAGCTTTCTTTCTTATTTCAGATAATAATTATTGTCAACATGGCAACAGCGTATGTGGGTCCAATGGAGAGGAACATCAATGAGCTAACAATATGTGACGGGTACATCGAATTTGAGGACGTATCGACAGCAATTGGAAGAATTGCGCCTGTGATCAGGAGCATCGAAGATATTGGAGTGGCTCATAATGTGGAGAAGTTTCGTGGGATTGGAAACTGGTTTGACGCAATTGAGATAAATGAAGAAAATAAGATTGTGATGGGTTATGATGTATTCTGGGCGTGTGTATGTCTGGGACAGGAAAAGGTACTCTGCAAGCTATCTGACTGTCCTTCAACGCCAAACATCGTGAATAACAAGATCAATGTAAAAGGCGGTGACATCATTCAGCCAGCCGACAGAGCGAGCTACAAGCAGCGCATTGACGAAGTTTGCAGAGAGCATAATCCACCGTTGACAGTCCAGTGGCCAGCTGATTGGTAATCCTGTTCTCAAACGCCAGCTGCACCTTGAAGTTCGTAACGAAAACTGTTACGAGAATTCGATCTAATCGATCCAAATACTCTTTAAAAAAATATATTGTTTAAAAAACACATTGGGTTGTGTCATTTCATTCTATATTAGGTCAAGTGAATTCAGATCAGGAATCATGTAAAATAATACCAAGTTAGCGCCAGTCAGTCAGACAGGAAGTCAATCAGACAGTCTATGAGATCATGTCAAGTTAGCTCCAGTCAGTCTGTGTGATTCTCTATGAGGTCAATCTGTCTGTCTCTTAGCCTATAGAACTACGTGTCTGTCTATTTTCTCCCATATCCAGTAGTCCAACATCACGAGAAATAGACATTAATCTTTCTTATCAGCCATGAGATGGGAAGAGGCCACAGTCACTTTCCATGTTCCTCTGCCTGCGTCTTCTACTCTGACGGCTCTTTCTCTTCTCTCTTTGGATGTTGGCTTGATGCATCATGTATATAGCTATTCAAACCAGTCAAAAAGATAATTAATATATTATATGCATAGATCATAAACGAAAGAGGCATCATAACTAAGAGCGCATGTATACTTTCAAAATTGGAAAACGTAAGTTGTGGAATATACGATGCCCAACCACCTGCCAATCATTTAAGAACGACCTAAACACAACTAATTCGTCAATAACTTCTACGTTCTCTGCCACTTTCGCAGGTAATCCTACCCCATTCCATCAATTCCTGCGCTTTCCAAGATTACCCGTCCTCGACAAAACCTGCCTTAGCAGTTCCACTTCCTCCTGTCTCTGGTCTCTAGCAAGTAGCACCGGACTCAGATCATCCATTGACATCTGTGGGCAACTCCTCTGACACCATGCAGCGCTCGTGAATAAGTCGGGGCTCTGCTCTTAGCTTTGGAACAGCGTCTTAGAGATTTTGAGATTATGATTCTGATGTATGTATTTATCTGGACATTTTCTATTCGCCTTTGAGTACCTCACAAAAGAGTAGGCTAATGATACTACCAGTAAGTGTAAAATGTCATAGCAAACAAAACTACATGTAGAAGAGTTACCAATTTCTTCCTAATAAACCATTAAACTCAAACATCACCTAGGACTCGCGAAACAGTGTATGCTTCAGGTCATGAGTTCGACATGCAACTACATGTATGTAAGGAAATTACCGGTTAACAAAAGAGTATGGTAAAAATATGACAAAATAGTGAGATCACACAATCCGAACAGATTCATGTATCATGCACATTATGAGTATTTATAAAGAAAACATGAATATATTAATGTTGTCTCAAAAACATTATACCATCTGCACGTGCGCCATGAAGAAAACCAACGTTAACATTGGAAATACCCATGCTTAAAATTAGCTTGCGTGGTTTAGGCTCCAAATTCTTAGTCCGTTGCTTAAGCATCGTCGAAGGATTCTTGTCAGAAACTATCAAGTCCGGACGTGGGCGGAAGTTGCTTCATACACATCATACACATTAACTATTGTAATTGTAATTGTAATCGTAATTGAACATTTGTATAGCGCCACTCAAAGATTCAGAGGCGCTCCCGACCCAGGTCAGTGCTGTCTCTAACAAATAAGATGGTCTTCAGGCGTTTCCGAAACAGAGGAAGGGAAACTCTGAGGTGCTCAAGACACAGTTCATACGGAAGATGGTTCCAACCGGAGGGACCGACATAAGCAAAGCTTCTGGATTGAACAGTTGCACCACGCATGCGGGGGACAACCAGGAGGCCTCTGGCGGCGGAGCGCAGAGCAGAGCTACCATGGAGTGTAGAAACCGAGGCACATAAGGTATGATGGTCTGAAGCTCCTTCATACCATAATACCATGTGCCTCGATGTCTACCCCGGGCAGAGAGTTGCGCTAAGTGTGAGAATTTTGAACTGAATGCGTTGGGGCACAGGAAGCCAGTGAAGAGTTTCCCGAATGAAGAAAGATATGTGAGAATACTTCGGGAGACCACACATAAGGCGGGCGGAAGCTTTAAGTATAGGCCTCCTCTTATGCATACGGGTCTAGGTGCTTACAAAGAACGGTAAATAAGCAGATTTAAAAAATGCGCCAGATATCAATCGATGATCGCCTGAAGTGAAACCGAGATCGAATTCTTTGGGAAAACCCCGGTAGAAATCGGATAGTTGTGGAAAACCAAAAGCCAGGCTAAACGAGTAGCAATAATATGATATTACCACTACAAATTTCTACTTCAACCACTACCTCTAAATAAGCTCTAATATTATACTACCACCATCGTCATCGCTGCTTTGCAAGCATATTGCATAACCCACCAACTAGACAATAGAAAGGCCTTCAAGACAATGACCGTTTTTCAGGCAGCACTGAATAGTTCGTCCTTGGAACCGATCTTACTCTTTTCGTATCCTGAAGTTTACCGAAGGTGCCAAGTGAGGCACTTTTCCAGCTTAACTTGCAGAATCTGAAATTTTTCCTCTGACATAAAAAGTCTGCGGATCATCTCTTCATAATACTGATAGCCATTTTAAACACCCTGGCAATCTTTGCTATGAGTTGTCACTTAATTAGACACTATGTATCGATCAGTAGGCCTATTATATAAGTATCATATGGGACCGAATTGACCCCTTTAACTCCGTGTATCTGAATGCCACTCAATGTCATAAACCCTAAACAGGTTGCTAGGCTTTTGAGAAACAGTCCGTACCCACGTGCCTTGTGTATCAAGCCGTCTAGAATGCTACTAGGAAAGAAATTTTCTTCCTAGATTGTTTAACCAGTCTAATTGGGTGGAAGGGTAGACCATGTGGGGAAATGCTCCTGTTTTCTTACAAATCGCACCCTGTAGTTCACTTGCTCTCTTTAAGCCTTAAGTTAACCTCTGGAACTCAGCGGCGTAACCAGGGCTTGGAAAAAATTACGCATTTTCCAACACTGAGGGGAGGGGTGCTGTGCCCCTCCCCAGAGTAAGAAAATTTTTTAATTAGGTTTTGTAAAGGTGCGTTTTGGAGAGCATCTTTTTGGTTTGGTTAAATAGCATTTTACACCTGTTCTTTCGCAAATTATATAATTTAATAATCTTCTTAATAAAATTGGCTCAGCCGTAAAGTCCCAGCAACCAACGTATAGTCTGGAAACAGACAGACTCAACAAAGAACTGCAATAAGCTGAAGCATTGAAATTTTATACTTTCACAATGAACATGTAGGCCTAGTTGTCAGTTTTCTATGCACGGTCAGTTTTTTACATTTGGAATAAAATTTAAACCAACAGACTAACTGTATATAGGCCCTATCTATGGTTGTGATGCTTCTTAAAAACGCATAAAACGCGCCTGTCCATCATGAACATTATTCTAAATTTATAACTGAGTTGTCCCTACGCTGTCAAAGACAAGTGCAATACGTCGATGACCAGAAGCGTCAAAAGATCGTAACACATTTTCAACGTTGACTTCTCGACTGGGGTAAATGTTTAGCAGTGCCAACGATGACAGTCTCTCCGCTCCCATGGTGTTACGTAGATATGTCTTTAAGCGTTTTTAATTTCTCCCACGTCCCAAACAAGTGCGTGAATCCGCCTCTATACAACCTAAACATATCTTTTGCATTTTACACAATCCAGTCAACATATTATATTATTAGAAACATATTATATTATTAGAACACATAGCGCAATGTTACGTCACAAACTAACAAGAAATATAGGGTTCAAGGTGGCATTTTTGTTTCTAAACCGTGGTACAATTTTCAATACATAAACCTAACAGCGTTCGAATCTAGAAAGTGGTCCAAAGGGAATGTCATTATGTCAATATTATTTTCAAGTATTGCTATGTAGGTCCACAGACAGCCAGAGATATTTCTCAGCTCATGGCCTAGCGGCTATGGCTCCGTGCACCAGCCTGAGAACCCTCAGGCATATCAGCGCCAGTGCCTCGAGCGTACTGCAAGCTGCATTGGTTTCCCAGTCACTTTTAGTACACGCTCGTCGTTAAGGTCGGGCAGAGATTGATAGTCTGTTTCAGGTCTAGCGCTTTTGACCTCGAGTGATGCATACGTAATGCACAATTACTTAACTGTGTCAACAAAAAAACAGTACTCATTGGAAAACTCGAGGTTTGTTTTCAGAACATTAAAAGCTCTAGCAAAAAATTGTGACTTAGCCAATACTGAAGTGGTGTGAATGAAAACAGCAAAGACAAAGCATTAGTATTTGGTTAATTAAGCAAACAATTTCGAACTATGACTAGCTAATTCAGCTGTCCTTAATTGGCAAGCCTGTCGCTTTATCCATGGCTCCATACTTGCCAGACTTAACCAGTTTAGCTTTTCATCAATCCGAATTCTATTTAAGTTAATTTAACAGTAATTCTTTTCATCAATAACACTTCTATATAGCAAGAATTCTTTTCATAAATCCCACTTCTCTTTAAGCAAAGAATTATTCTGATCAATCCAACTTCTAGTTCAACGATAAACTATTTTCGACAATCCAGCTTACATTTAGGTAAACAATTATTTTCATCAGTCCAGCTTCTATTATAGGTTAACAATTATATTTTCTTCAAGCCAGCTTCCATTTACGCGATCATTCTCATCAATTCAGCTTCCATTTAGGTAGGATAAACAATTATTTTCATCAATCCAGCTTCCACTTTAAATTGACAATATCAATTATCAAATATGCCCATGCAAAACAATTTGAGCACCTTAACTGGAGAATAACCATCTTTAACTTAATTCCTAACGCTGCATGTTCTTTAACATAGCTTATTCAAATACAATATCCTTCATTGGGCCTACAAGATTTCTCATTCACACTTACCAGCTTTAGATTCTTCAGCCATCTCATCCTCACGGTCATAACGTCTTAATTTAGTGTTGACAGTCTCAATTTCTCCACCACATTCTTCATTAGGCCTATCGGTAAATCGCTTTTTGTGCGAAAATCCGAACTTAAATAAACTCATTTTACGTCGCAGTTGGTAAAAGCCTCGTTTATAATTCTAACGTCTAAAGAAGCCAATAGAAGACGCATTGAGACGCTGCAAGAGTAGCATAGATTTACGGAAAAAGAGCGGCGGCGGCATAATTGACATAGATCGAGGAAACTAAGTAAGTAATCTATAGATCGTTTGTAAAAGCATGCGATTTATAAAAAATTGTAACCTAGAATTAGAAATTCAACGAATAAAAGTAATCTACGATGTCAATAAGAATTCTAAACGGTTTGAATTTTTAGAGCTGTTAAAATCTTTACGCATTTGCGTAATTGCGTAATGCTAGTTACGCGCCTGCTGGAACTCATTACCCAGTAAATAAATTTAAGACTGTTGACTCTTTGGTTACATATAAAACGAGCTACAAAAAGTTCCTGTTATCTTGCGGCTAAACCGGATTGGCTTTTGTTTTGTTATGATGCATACGATATGAACGGTAGCCTACATCTAGACATTGGTATAAGAAATTAATCGATATCGGCCATAATATGCTCTCGCTTGTTCTGTTATACGGTCAAGTATATGTTTTTCTTCGTATGATTATTATGAAAGGTGGCCCCGATAAGTTCAGTGGTGCTCTTTTCGCCTTCCAGTACCCAAACTGTAATAGCTTAACGACCAGTTTGTGTACCAGGGGCGGACTGGCCCGCCGGGAAACCGGGAAATTTCCCGGTGGGCCCCCGGCCCCTGCTCAATCAAAATCGACTGACCATGCTTATGATCGGCACGTTAAATTGCACTTACTTACTTGCATGTCTTTTGCCTAAAGACGGGTAACATATGACGCCACATATAATCTACATGGCTCTGGTTAGCATGTAAAGAATACATTCTTTATTGTAATCTGTACAATATCGGCTGGATGAGGCCCTATGCATGGGGCGAACCCTCCCCCACGCTCCTTCTGGTTGCATATCGGTGCCCCGCAGACCAGACCTACCCATCATGGCGTGCTGCCAGAACCGGACGCGGGCCTGGCTTGGCCGAGGTTTAGTTCTTTTCCTAACCCCAATAATGTGCTTCCCCACGTATTGCTGTTCTGTCTATCTTAACGTAGGTCTATGTAAGTCAGGAGGGGCCGGAGGGGTAGACAGACAGCATCGACAGGCCACGGAAGATTGACATGACCTTGAATTGACTCTCACTCTCCGAGGGAGCACCTAAAAGTTCCAAAGTGCAATAATCATCAACGTATGAAACGCATGTAGGCCTATAGTCAATGAGTCATCCTCGATATGAAACCCCACAGGCTTAAACATCCGTCGTCACATTGGCACACATTCGGTCTATCATGCAGCTCATCCCCCAAGAGTTTGTAGTAGGCTCTATATCTCAAATTTCTAGGCTTTATTTCTAGCACAGTCGACATGTAAAGTTCTAAACCCAAATCACAGCGTTTTCAATAAGCATAGGCCTACGTGTTTAAAAAATTGGCTTTCGAATTGGAGATCTGCATACTGGATTAAACTGCTATGCAAAGAAGACTATTTGGTATTTGCAAAATCAATTCACGTTTTTGAAATAAATAACAGCAAACTGTTAGAATCATAAAAATTAGCAAATTCAGAATTGGCCTATGCTATAGTCAAATAACACAGATGGTGCAATGTTAGACAACCAGTTAGCCTATAGTTTGATATCACTGTTAAAGGTAATGCCTTTTTCTTCAGCTGATTGTGAGAGAGTATTCAGTCAAATGCATCTCTATAACACCTCTAAAAGAAACGGGTTGATCGTTACATCTGTAAATGACTTACTAATGATTGGTGTAAATGGTCCACCTCTCGCCCTATAGAATGCTGAGAAGTATGTTATTAGTTGGTTGAAGTCAGGCAAACATAGTGCCCTGCACAATGCTACATGCTTCCCAAGGACAGCTGAATGATCCAGTCATAGTTCGAAATTATTTTATTAATTAATGAAAATATCAATTAGTTTTCCTCTTTGTTTTCATTCAAACCATGGCCACTTCAGTGGTTAAGTCATTTTTGCTATTAGATATTAATCTTCTTAATAATTATAAAGCTCAAAAGTTTTCCAATAAAAGTAGGGTATACTGTATTCTTCATTGTTCCATTTTTGACACAGCTAAGGATCAAGTACGAACTATCGTACTGTTGTTTATGCTTTTGTTTGTAGTAGGATTGACTACTGCAGTACCATCTATGCTGGCCTCCCATTGGGGCGCATTGCTCAGGTTGAGCGTGTGCTTCGTGCAGCTGCTATAGGCTTGTTGGTGGTTTTTCTAAATTTGATCATATCTCGCATTATATGCGTGACGTACTCCACTGGCTTCCTGTTTCTCAGCGCATTCAATTTAGGATTTCGGTCTGGGTCTGGCGGTGCCAATTAGGGAGCGCCCCAGCCTACTTGCGTGAGTTCTGTCGCCCTACCTAAGGTTTAGCTACCCGCAGAAATCTTCGCTCTGCATCTCGAGGCGAACTTGCTGTTCCCTTTGCGCGCACTTCAAAGATGCAACTTCGTGCCTTCTCCGTGGTTGGGCCGACCATCTGGAATAATCTTCCTTCAGATCTGCGTGTTCTTTTAGCTGGAGACTCTGCATACACCTTTTACAAGAATTTTAAAACTGTTCTCTATCGCCGTAGTTGGGCTGCGAGCGCCTCTGAGTAGGTTATCTTGGAGGGGCGCTATATAAGTCCTCTGAATGAATGAATGAATCACAATCACTACAATTTACGTAGGCCTATAGGCCTACTGGTTCCAGTTTTTAAAGAAATTCTGGTCTGGACATCCGGACATCGCCAATTTTTCAACCCCTCAGTTCAAATTTAACAATTCAAACCTTGCAACAGAGTGTAGACGGCCAGGCCCGAGCCAGGAATTTTATCACAAGTCTTTGCTAGGATGCTGCTATACTATAGACTCATTTTCATGATTTCCTGAACCGACTCGCTACTGACCAACGAATCGTTGAACACTATTCAGTGCAGTTCAAAGGTCGACACACTGTTGAATATTATTACTTGTTTTCGTAACATTAGTAAATAGTAACGGTGTCACTGTTAGTCTGATACAACCGACTTATAAGCTACGCCCCCAATCACCCACGCGTGATCGGGCCCTTATAGAGGAACTGTTTCCCGGTACTAATTCTCAGCCCAGTCCGCCCCTGTTGTGTAGCTACAGATAGATTCATTCATTCATTCATTCATTCATTACAAAGTTTTATATAGCGCCCCTTCAAGGTTACTACTCAGGAGCGCTCCCGACCACAGCACGGCTGAAAAGGACAGTTTTGAGGCAAGTATAGAAAGATTCAGAGTGGATTCTGGGATGCAAGCGCAGCATCAAAGGAAGCCCGTTCCAGAGGGAGGGGCCAACCACTGAGAAGGCCCGATTCTGCTTAGTAGCTGTGCGGGCAAAAGGACCATGAGAGCACGCCCCCGCTCAGTAGAGCGGAGAGAGCGACGACCCGCAGCACCCAAGGTAGGGCAGCAGAGGTCGCGTAGATAGGCAGGGGCTAGGCCCAGCAAGGACCGCCAGACCAAAGCGATGATCCGATACGAGATCCGCTGCAGTAGAGGGAGCCAATGAAGCACATCTAGCATATAACCTGAGACGTGGCCAAATTTGGGGATACGTCCGCAAAGGCGTGCGGCAGAGCGCAGGACCCGGTTCAGGCACCCCAACCGACAAGCTGGGAGGCCAACATAGAGTGAGCAACAGTAGTCAAGTCGGACAGTGATAAAAGAGTGGATGAGTGTAGCGGTTAAGTCTGAAGTAAGTGAGCGAGCAACAGTGCGAAACTGGCGTAACTGATAGATGAACTATTAGGCCTATGTGTCGTGGTTGTGAAGCAAATTAATCTCTTGAAATCACTTGAAATAGACAGAATGGAGATGCTACGATTGGGAGGAACAGTAGCGCCTTTTGTACGCGCATGGGCATAATATTTAGATGGTGGTTTTATGGGTTAACCCCCTCCCAATAAATACATTACTGTTGACGTGTTTGTCTGGGGCTTAAG
>JACEVL010001814.1:0-23855 GCA_020284085.1 Aporrectodea caliginosa
ATTGTTACACGAATCAGATATTCGTCGTGTCTTAGTTCAATTAACTCGACATCTGAAGACCTTGAAAATACCTGTCAGACTTCTGGTTCAGGATCCGTCTTACTTCTATAGAGCTAATACTCATCTGACGGTCTACAAAAGCAATATACTGTATATAACACTTAAAATTCCGATTACGACTTTACCTTATCCTCTACATTTGTTTACGGTTACAGTTGTGCCAAAATCGATTGGGGCTAATAATCAGCACGCGTCTCTTCTTGATCAAATGCCTCGATATTTCGCTGTTACTTCGGATAACCAGACTTTTTCGGTCTGGAATGATCTTCCTTCACTACAAGTTGCTGGCGAGTTTCGTATTATTCTCAAGGAAGACATTAGGTTAACCACTGATCCGAAGTCTTGTATCTTGGTTTTGTATAAAAATGATATACCTTCTGTTCAACTCTTTTGCAAATTTCTCCTGCTAAATAACCGTCCTACTTCGTTTGTGTAGGGTGATTTAGGAAAAAGCGAGCCTGCAGATAAAGCGAGCCACAACTACTGTTGTGCATGTAGAATTTTATTTTTGCAAGATACGGTAAATATTATTGTTGAACTAAAATGAGTTATTATACGGTAACTCGTTTCTATTATATTCGCTAGGTTGTCGCTTCAATATTTTTGATAAAAGTTCGTGGTTTAAATTGACCCACGATTTAAGTCTTCTTTCTTGTAACTTGACTTTTAAACTGAGAAATCTTACAAGTTCCCGTACATCTTTAAATCAAAGAACCAGCTTACCGAATAATTTTTCTTAAATAGCTTTTATTATTGTCTAAATGATGAGCGTTTCTGATTGATGCTTGAACGATATTTGAAGACATTACCGTTAGTGAAGCATGTGGCTCGGTTTATATCACGATGTAGATTAACCGAGCCTCTTCGTATAAGATAATCCGAGCCATTGGCTCGGTTTTTATATAGCTGAATTTTATCATAATTTCTCATTGTTTTGGTTTTAACAGTATATATACAATCGAGTTTGATTCTATTCACATATTTACCATATTGAATTTTTATAAATGATGCTTCAGAATAGCATGCGTGTTTTTGCATTAATTACCAAGTCACTGCTCCCACTGGCTGCAACCGCTTGATCGTGGTGTATGTTCTAGTTTTAAAGGGCTTGGTGTGAAGAAATGAGAATGTTCACACGCACTGCTACTGGTGGTTGGCCCTAAGCTCAAAAGAGATTTTTCAGGATTTTCAATCCATCGTGGAAGAATGCGTTCACAATAGAAAACTGCCAAGGAGCATTTCGTGGCTCAGAAATATTTCTTTTTCAACCATCAGCGGCAGGCCTACCAGAACGGCATATCTTCCTAGCAGAATAACTGAAAGAAGTAGGCCTATGGCCATAATTTCTAATATAGGCTTATCCAGTGAACCTGTTGTCATCATGGAACAAGATTTAATGATTCCATCCACAAATAGATCTACCTGCTACTACCATTTCTGATTCAGACATTTTACCAGCTGCTGTCCATGAAGAACGATTGATTCCATTCGCAAGTAGGTGTACATGAGGTGACTGTGCTGACCTACCTGCTATAGCTGTTGTTCATGAAGAACAATTGATTCCATCCACATGTACATCAGGTGACAGTGTTTTGAGATTTGCACAATTACTGCCATGCAGTTACTCACGGAGAAAGATCACTTATTAAAATACCACACGTTAATCCGCCTTCCTATGAACTTACAAGTTAGACACCCTGAAGCACATAGGCTATCTCACAAAATGAAACCCCAGATATCAGGAAAGGAAAAAGCATAAAAAGAAAGCCTTTGCATAATACAGAGCAATCTGTCAAGAAAACACATAAGAAAAAGAAGAGCAAAAAGAAAATGTAGGTAGCAGGGCGTACAGATGCAGATAAAAGTAAATCTTTGGATACTGGTTCTGATAATGCACCGTGTGCTTTCTGTCAGTGCGTTTATGGAGACATTTCCAGACCCACTAAATGAAGATCACTGGGAAATGTGTGCAAACTGCAACAAATGGTACCATCACATATGTGCTCTGGTTCATTTTGTTATGACAATAATTGCATCTAACAATGCACTAAAGACGTTTAGGCCTAAAATTGTCAAAGGCCGCTACTGTTTATACGTGTTATGGTAAAGCGAGCCTCTTGGCTCGCTCTATCTAAACTTATGGCTCGCTAAACCTGATTGCTCGGGTAAAGCGAGCCCATTCACCTGTGCTAGATAGGACAGTTCTGGCTGGGTTTATATTATATTTGGCTCGGTTTTTCTTAGTTGGTTAACTGCAGTGATGAAGTAAGACAGGAACTGCAAAAAAAATTTGACACACAGGCCAAGTAACCAGAGATTTTGGCCTGAATTTATGGTATTGGCTCGGTTTTGCCGTTTGTGTATTTGTTGCCTGACACGTTGGCCATTGAAAATAGTGTGTCTGATCTTACGTTGATTTGCCCGTTGGCTCAGCCTAAACTTATTTCAGCGTGTATTTCTTGTGTCATTCTTATACCGAATGTATGCACATTGATGACTAATGGTTATTTTTTCCTGCATCGTATTCTGAGCACGTTCTTTTTAATGAATCATTTACTGTTGTTCATACGTTCAATCTGGCTGTGATTCAGGAATTCTTTTCTCAATCGGATTGGGATCATTTACATGCCGATAGTACGTTAGCAGAACAGCTTACGCTTCTGTTACCTACTTTCGTCAGTGGTACAAATTCGTCTGACAATTTGATTGATCAGCGTTTAACAGAGGATTTTTCTAGTGCTATGACATCTGTTAAGGCAGGTCAGGTTTTATTTAAGTCTCAAGACGAGGTGATTCGCGATCAACTTGATACTTTCGGTAGCCCAATATTGGTAGCTTATTCGTCTTTTATTTTGCCTGTGGGTTCTGCTTTGATTGGTTTACTTACCATAGTAACAATTTATTTAGTGGTAAAGGTACATCGGTTGTCTGTTATTGTTTTGTCGTTGCCTCGTGTGATTCCAGCTCAATCGGTTCCGTCAGTATGGATATTTTCTCCATCATCCAGTGTTTTGACTCCTGTGTCCACGATTAGTACAGGTTTTTCGGATTTTCAGTGGTTTCAGATTGTGGTGATTAGTTTATTGGTTCTCATTTTGTTGGTTGGGGTTTTTCGTAAACGGTGCAAGTGCTGTGTGACATCTACCCGTCCACAGGCTGTTTTTTGGCTATTCATATCGGAAACGCAACTAACACGGTGGTTCTTCCTTGGCATAGACTTCACTTTGCTGTTAATGACTATGAGATCATGGCTTTAAGTGCTATATCGCAGGTTCGTCTTCAGCGTCATTGTTTATGGTCTAGTTTACTCTTTGATTGGCAAGTAGCTGTGTTACATAAACATTCGCAGATTCGTGTTGTATTGCCGCAGTCATTAAGAATTTCCTGCTCCACAGCTGGGAGATTGCGTCATATAATTGGAATTCATAAGCGTTACTACGTGAAACTTTTTATATCCAGTGCTGAATTCACTGTTCCTTTGGCTTTGGATGTATCAGCTGATTCTTCTCCTGTTCCGTATTCACCTAGCATTGAGTTGGTTGATATTCAGTCTTTATCTAGTTAATGTTTTGGTTGAACTAATGGATTTTGAGTTACATTGCATTTTATTGTAGTTTGCTTGCTTTTGCTTATTTGACATTTTTATGAGTTGGACTTGATATTGGTTAGCATATGTATGTCGTGGTTTTTTTGTTTATTACTGTATCTGCATCGTTATAGTTACGCTAAGTTGTCATTTTATGGTGATTATGATATATATCAATGACCGCGGCACGGTCATTCACTTAGGGGGCATGTAGTGTAGTATGTAGGTGTGTAGTATCAGCCTAGGTGTGTGTGCAGTGACAGCGGTTGGCAAGCAGAGTTGGTAGCCTGAGTGGTGTGTGCAGGCAAGGGGTTATCTTGCCGGGGTATAAAACCAGTGTGTTTTGCGGAGCTGAGTTAGCGGTCGGTTAAATATACGAGTGTGGCTGCTGCTCACTTAGCATTGTGTGATCTGTAGCTTAGTGTATTATGATTAATAAAGGTAAACGTTCTATGCACAGTGTTGAATTGTATTAGGTAGCGTTAAGTCTAGAACATCCGACAATAGAGACGCTACATATATATACACACATATATATATATACATACATAAGTACATATGTACGTAAATACATATATACACGGTGAACGGGGAAAAACCGAACCTCTAAAAAAAGAGAAATTAACACCAAAAATGTAAACTATTTTATTCCCACAATAGACTTAACTATATTTTATAATTATGCGCTATACCAGTTAAAAACTGACGTCACCGTGACGTCATTTGTAATAAGAATCCGTTACAAAATGGCGTTCAGTGAAGAGGACAGAATAGTAATACAATATTTACGCCAGAATCAGAATTACAGTGCAAAACGTTTTCTTAGGGAATTTCCTGATAAAACATGGACACTTGGTGGACTAAGCGAACTTCTGCGTAAGATTGATAGAACTGGTTCGTGCAAGCGTCAAGCGGGCAGCGGTAGACCTCGTACTGCGAGAAGTAACGAAAACATCCAACAGGTGCAAGATCTTGCGTTGAGTCAAGAAGACAGGCCACAAACTCATCTTTTGAACACACATTATAACTAACAAATGATAGTTATCTGATTCATATCCTATAAACTGAAGTTTCTCCATGTTTCATTAAAATGTACAAATTATTACATAAATTATTGCAGCAATAGGAGAGGTTCGGTTTTTTTCCGTTCACCGTGTATACATGTACATAAACATATACATGTATAGTATACTCATACATATATACATATAGATACATAAATATATATTCCCATATGCACACATAATTATATATATATATATATATATGATATGATATATATATATATATATATGATATATATATATACTTATATCCATATATATATAACATATGTACATGTATATAGATATAAATACATATGTATACAAACATGCTTATATATACATATAATGTACATATACATATATATGTACATATACATATATATGTTTTTCACCATGACACTTTCGGACTATCGAACCTTCGGACTATCGAACCTTCGGACAAGGAATTTATCAACGTAAAATACGGGATTACCCATAAACATATATTTCTACATAGGCTATATGTTTTACCATGCAATCTTCGGACTATCGAACCTTCGGACTATCGAACCTTCGGATTATCGAACCTTCGGACTATCGAACCTTCGGACTATCGACCTGTTCCCCCTGATAACAGCGTAAATCCAATATGGCCGAAAGACGCCAAGCTAAGTAGTTTAAAAAACCGACCAAACTAACTATACTTAGCTAGATTTTGTCGTCCAGATAAATCAGAATCAAATCCAGAAATTGTTTGAAGAAGATACAAAATCCAATCAGAGCAATAATCAGCTACTAGCCAGCTAAAATAAGAAAACTAAGACGGAGCTACGCACTGGTGTGTGCACACGATAAACGCAACACAACAATATCCAATCAAGATACATGTAGTCGTTATAGTCGTTATATAGCGCCTATATTTAACACCCCTCCTTAACGACTACAAAGCAAATACTGGTCTTTAGATTAATCCAATATCCAGAGTGAACTGTCTAGTCTTTACAGCTTCCAAAGGTTTTGTCAGAAGGTCTGCAATCATTATTTCACTCGGGCAGTATTTCACTTCCAGTTCCTTAGATTTGCAAAGATCCCGAACAAAATAGTACTTTGTTGCAATGTGCTTTGTTCTGTGACTTGCCTTCTCATTCTGCAACAGTTTTATACAACTTTGGTTATCTTCGAATAAGACAGATGGTCCAAAGATGTCTTGATTTAGGTCTTCCAACAGTCTTCTCAACCAGAGTGCTTCTTGTGTAGCTTCCGTTAGAGCTATATACTCCGCTTCTGTTGAGGATAATGTCACCATAGATTGCTTTCGGCTTGCCCATGAGATTGGTGCTCCGAAATACTTGAACACGTATCCAGTATTAGATTTTCTGTCCTTTGCATCACCACCCCAATCTGCATCAACATATCCAATCAACTGTTGATGTGATTCACACAAGTTTCCTAATTTTAACTTTTTGTCCATAGTGTGCTTTAGATAACGGTAGATTCTCTTTACTTCCACCCAGTCACTTTCCTTTGGATCATTAACATGTCGTGAAAGTATCGATGTTCCCACCGCTATATCAGGTCTTGTATTTGTTGCCAAATAGTTCAATGCTCCAATTGCACTTCTGTAAATTTCTTTAGATTTTGCATCTTCTTGAACTTCTTGTCTTTTCTGGTAACCTGGGTCGACTGGAATGTTTGATGGTTTACTGTCAGTTAAGTTGAACTTGTCCAATTTTCTTTCAATATATCCTTTTTGGTGCAACAGAAAAATCCCATTCTCATCTCTTTCAAACTGTATTCCTAAATAGTATCTTAAGTTTCCAAGGTTCTTCATGTTCAGAGAATGACCCATCCGTTCTTCAAAGTCTTTTAGCATAGAATCTTTCGTTGTAGCCACAATTAAGTCATCTACATGTATGGAAATGTACATCCATTCTCCATTTTCCTGTTTTGAATACAAACACGGATCATTATCACTCCTCTTGAATCCATTGGTAATGAGAATGTCATTAAATTTTCTGTTCCATTCATTAGCTCCCTGCTTGAGACCATACCAGTTCTTTTTGAGCTTGCACACAACTTTATTGCCACCTTCCGGGTAGCCCTCAGGTTGTTTCATGTAGACTTTAGCTGACAAGTCTCCATTCAGGTAAGCTGTTTCGACATCATAGTGTTTCACTATCATGCCCTTAATTCCTGCTATAGTCAAAATTGTTCGAAGTGTTGTTGGCTTTGCTACAGGAGCAAAAACTTCGTCATAGTCATCTCCGTATTTCTGTGAATAGCCTTGAGCGACTAAACGTGCTTTATATCTGGTAACATTTCCTTTTTCATCTTTCTTTACTTTATACACCCATTTGCTTCCAATTGCTGTTTTGTTTTCAGGTAATTCTGTCAGAATCCATGTTCCATTCTCCTTCAGTGATTCCATTTCTTCATTCATGGCTGTACACCACTGTTCTGCTTGTTTGCCAGAGATTGCTTCCCTGTATAACCTTGGTTCCGGTTCATCTGTTGTCACTTTATTCATTACTTCTACCAATCGCTCTGGAGGTTTTCCTTTGGTACTCCGTTCTGATCGTCTTAAGTTTTCATCTGTGACTGTAATTTCCAGATTTGGATCAGCAATTTCTATTTCAGTATGTTCATGGATTTGTGTACTAGTTGTATCTTCTTCATCTGATGACTGTTCTTCAACTAGGTCAACATCACTCCCTATTTCTTCTGATGAATGTGGATCACCTTCTAAGAAAATGACGTCTTTACTTATTTGTATTCTGTTCGTATTGACATCAAGCAAACGGTAGCCTTTTGTGCCTCTTTAATAACCATTAACTTTCTGGCTTTATCGTCCAGCTTCTGTCTTTTCTCCGTTGGTACTGCAACATAAGCTGTTGAACCGAATCTCTTGACATAACTTAAGTCTGGTTTTCTTTTATTCCATCCTTCATATGGGGTTGTCTCCTTCCCATCTACTGGTAATCTGTTCTGCAAATGGTTGGCTGTAATTATTGCTTCACCCCAAAATTTCATAGGCAATCCAGAGTCCTTTAACATACACCTTGTCATTTCTGTCAGGGAACGGTTCTTTCTTTCTGCACATCCGTTCTGCTGCGGTGTGTACGGTGTAGTGAGTTCAGCTCGGATTCCCTCAGCTTTTAAGAAAGTCTGTAATCTTTCTGCAGTGTACTCCCCTCCTCTATCTGATCTAATCTTTTTGGGTGTTTTACCAAATTTGGTCTGTACACATCTGACGTATTCTTTTATCTTTTCTGGTACTTCTGACTTATGGCTCAACAAGTATACCTCAGTATATCTGCTGACGTCATCAATCATGGTCATGAAATATCTTTTGCCTCCTGGAGTTACTGTTTGCATTGTCCGCAAACATCTGTATGAATTAAGTCCAGAATTTCAGTAGTCTTTGATTCTGACTTCTTTGGAAAAGGTTTTCTTGTCATCTTAGTCTTTATGCAGCATTCACATACTTCTGAAAATTGGCATGGCTTTATGGTAATTCCAGATGCTTTATTCTGTTTTTCTAACAGCCTTATTGCTTGTGAGTCTCTATGTCCCATTCTGTTGTGCCAAACATGTATGCATTCTGCTTTGCATTGTATTTTGTTTCCTTCAGTCACCTTTTGCAACTTCTCTGAGATGTTCAGTTCAAATGAACCATTGTTTTGCACTGCTTTAGCAATTGTTTCTCCATTCTTTATGATGCTGCACTGTTCACCTTTGAAGTGGACCTCTAAGCCTTTATTGACTAGCTTCTTCACGGAAATTAAATTTTCACGCAACTGTGGTACATATAGCACATCACACAATTTTGCTAGGTGGCCATTCCCATCTTCTTTTGTGCACTGGAGAAAAACGTCGCCAATTCCGGCAGTCTGTATCTTTTGTCCATTTGCTAGAAAACTTCTCCTTTATGCTGGTAATTGAGATTTTCAAAGAAATTCTTGTTACTGCACGTGTGTGCTGTAGCACCTGAATCAATATGCCAAATATGGTCAACATCCATATCACAAGTTTTAAAACAAGAATATAATGTCTGATTTTCTTCCAGATTTTCCTAAGTCACATTTTCCTTAAGTGTTTTAGCTGTGTGATCTGGGTTTTTTTCTTCCATTCAATGTATTTTCTGCATTCCTTCTTTATGTGGTTCGGCTTTTTACAGAAAAAACAGATAAGTGTTGTTTTGGGTTTAACTTCTCTCTTTGTCATCTTTAGAACTTTTGGTTCTTGATCATTGTGCATCGAAAGAGATTTAGATTTTCTTTTGAATTCTTCCAGTAGCTTGTTTTTCACTAATTCTATAGTCAGATCTTCTTCAGGTCTTGTTTCGAGTGCGGTAATTAGTGTTCCATAGCTGTCTGGTAGGCTACTGAGAAATAGTGCTACAGTGTAGTAAGTTCAGCTCGGTAGGTGTTCTGCCAGTGTTCTGCCAGTGTTTCTCCTAAAGATGCCAACTGGTCAATTAGATTTTGCATTTCTGCTAGATGATTTTCCATGTCGCCATGTTCTGTAAGTTTTAACCCACATAGTTTCTTTAATAAGTTCACCTTACTTGATAGGGTAGCCTTTTCGTGGTATTTCTGCAGTGCTTGCCACGACCCCTTTGCTGTTGACTGTTTCCGGACGAGATGAAGTTGGTTGTCTTCAACTTGTAGACCGATTATTGCCCTGGCTTTTCCATCTTTGGTCTGCCATTCCGTAGTTACTGGATCAGGAGCTTCCTTAATAATTGTTGCCCACAGATCCTCTTTAGTCAGCAGAAGTTCCATCTTGAATTTCCAGGTCTGATAGTTTTGATTATTGAGTTTTGCGAACTTACTTGAACTTTTATCCGCCATCTTTTCCTTATCAGTTGAAGCGATAGTCCAAGGTTAAGTCACGCTATGGTCACGCGTACAACTGTTCGACAGCGTTCTTTATGTTTTCGATCGTTAAACGTCTTTTACTATTTACATCCGTTTATCGACGTATACCCACGTGTTCTGGGTCCATAACCTGTTAGATTTTTTAACGGATTTATTGTAAAAAATAAAAGGTTGGACGAAAACTATCATCTTTACAACTCAAATGTTCAGTCAGCCCAGTCAGCCATTTTAACCTTCAGGCAAGAGAGGATCTTATATCAATCAAGATACATGTAGTCGTTATAGTCGTTATATAGCGCCTATATTTAACACCCCTCCTTAACGACTACAAAGCAAATACTGGTCTCTAGATTAATCCAATATCCAGAGTGAACTGTCTAGTCTTTACAGCTTCCAAAGGTTTTGTCAGAAGGTCTGCAATCATTATTTCACTCGGGCAGTATTTCACTTCCAGTTCCTTAGATTTGCAAAGATCCCGAACAAAATAGTACTTTGTTGCAATGTGCTTTGTTCTGTGACTTGCCTTCTCATTCTGCAACAGTTTTATACAACTTTGGTTATCTTCGAATAAGACAGATGGTCCAAAGATGTCTTGATTTAGGTCTTCCAACAGTCTTCTCAACCAGAGTGCTTTTGTGTAGCTTCCGTTAGAGCTATATACTCCGCTTCTGTTGAGGATAATGTCACCATAGATTGCTTTCGGCTTGCCCATGAGATTGGTGCTCCGAAATACTTGAACACGTATCCAGTATTAGATTTTCTGTCCTTTGCATCACCACCCCAATCTGCATCAACATATCCAATCAACTGTTGATGTGATTCACACAAGTTTCCTAATTTTAACTTTTTGTCCATAGTGTGCTTTAGATAACGGTAGATTCTCTTTACTTCCACCCAGTCACTTTCCTTTGGATCATTAACATGTCGTGAAAGTATCGATGTTCCCACCGCTATATCAGGTCTTGTATTTGTTGCCAAATAGTTCAATGCTCCAATTGCACTTCTGTAAATTTCTTTAGATTTTGCATCTTCTTGAACTTCTTGTCTTTTCTGGTAACCTGGGTCGACTGGAATGTTTGATGGTTTACTGTCAGTTAAGTTGAACTTGTCCAATTTTCTTTCAATATATCCTTTTTGGTGCAACAGAAAAATCCCATTCTCATCTCTTTCAAACTGTATTCCTAAATAGTATCTTAAGTTTCCAAGGTTCTTCATGTTCAGAGTATGACCCATCCGTTCTTCAAAGTCTTTTAGCATAGAATCTTTCGTTGTGGCCACAATTAAGTCATCTACATGTATGGAAATGTACATCCATTCTCCAATTTCCTGTTTTGAATACAAACACGGATCATTATCACTCCTCTTGAATCCATTGGTAATGAGAATGTCATTAAATTTTCTGTTCCATTCATTAGCTCCCTGCTTGAGACCATACCAGTTCTTTTTGAGCTTGCACACAACTTTATTGCCACCTTCCGGGTAGCCCTCAGGTTGTTTCATGTAGACTTTAGCTGACAAGTCTCCATTCAGGTAAGCTGTTTCGACATCATAGTGTTTCACTATCATGCCCTTAATTCCTGCTATAGTCAAAATTGTTCGAAGTGTTGTTGGCTTTGCTACAGGAGCAAAAACTTCGTCATAGTCATCTCCGTATTTCTGTGAATAGCCTTGAGCGACTAAACGTGCTTTATATCTGGTAACATTTCCTTTTTCATCTTTCTTTACTTTATACACCCATATGCTTCCAATTGCTGTTTTGTTTTCAGGTAATTCTGTCAGAATCCATGTTCCATTCTCCTTCAGTGATTCCATTTCTTCATTCATGGCTGTACACCACTGTTCTGCTTGTTTGCCAGAGATTGCTTCCCTGTATAACCTTGGTTCCGGTTCATCTGTTGTCACTTTATTCATTACTTCTACCAATCGCTCTGGAGGTTTTCCTTTGGTACTCCGTTCTGATCGTCTTAAGTTTTCATCTGTGACTGTAATTTCCAGATTTGGATCAGCAATTTCTATTTCAGTATGTTCATGGATTTGTGTACTAGTTGTATCTTCTTCATCTGATGACTGTTCTTCAACTAGGTCAACATCACTCCCTATTTCTTCTGATGAATGTGGATCACCTTCTAAGAAAATGACGTCTTTACTTATTTGTATTCTGTTCGTATTGACATCAAGCAAACGGTAGCCTTTTGTGCCTCTTTAATAACCGACGAATATTAACTTTCTGGCTTTATCGTCCAGCTTCTGTCTTTTCTCCGTTGGTACTGCAACATAAGCTGTTGAACCGAATCTCTTGACATAACTTAAGTCTGGTTTTCTTTTATTCCATCCTTCATATGGGGTTGTCTCCTTCCCATCTACTGGTAATCTGTTCTGCAAATGGTTGGCTGTAATTATTGCTTCACCCCAAAATTTCATAGGCAATCCAGAGTCCTTTAACATACACCTTGTCATTTCTGTCAGGGAACGGTTCTTTCTTTCTGCACATCCGTTCTGCTGCGGTGTGTACGGTGTAGTGAGTTCAGCTCGGATTCCCTCAGCTTTTAAGAAAGTCTGTAATCTTTCTGCAGTGTACTCCCCTCCTCTATCTGATCTAATCTTTTTGGGTGTTTTACCAAATTTGGTCTGTACACATCTGACGTATTCTTTTATCTTTTCTGGTACTTCTGACTTATGGCTCAACAAGTATATCTCAGTATATCTGCTGACGTCATCAATCATGGTCATGAAATATCTTTTGCCTCCTGGAGTTACTGTTTGCATTGTCCGCAAACATCTGTATGAATTAAGTCCAGAATTTCAGTAGTCTTTGATTCTGACTTCTTTGGAAAAGGTTTTCTTGTCATCTTAGTCTTTATGCAGCATTCACATACTTCTGAAAATTGGCATGGCTTTATGGTAATTCCAGATGCTTTATTCTGTTTTTCTAACAGCCTTATTGCTTGTGAGTCTCTATGTCCCATTCTGTTGTGCCAAACATGTATGCATTCTGCTTTGCATTGTATTTTGTTTCCTTCAGTCACCTTTTGCAACTTCTCTGAGATGTTCAGTTCAAATGAACCATTGTTTTGCACTGCTTTAGCAATTGTTTCTCCATTCTTTATGATGCTGCACTGTTCACCTTTGAAGTGGACCTCTAAGCCTTTATTGACTAGCTTCTTCACGGAAATTAAATTTTCACGCAACTGTGGTACATATAGCACATCACACAATTTTGCTAGGTGGCCATTCCCATCTTCTTTTGTGCACTGGAGAAAAACGTCGCCAATTCCGGCAGTCTGTATCTTTTGTCCATTTGCTAGAAAACTTCTCCTTTATGCTGGTAATTGAGATTTTCAAAGAAATTCTTGTTACTGCACGTGTGTGCTGTAGCACCTGAATCAATATGCCAAATATGGTCAACATCCATATCACAAGTTTTAAAACAAGAATATAATGTCTGATTTTCTTCCAGATTTTCCTAAGTCACATTTTCCTTAAGTGTTTTAGCTGTGTGATCTGGGTTTTTTTCTTCCATTCAATGTATTTTCTGCATTCCTTCTTTATGTGGTTCGGCTTTTTACAGAAAAAACAGATAAGTGTTGTTTTGGGTTTAACTTCTCTCTTTGTCATCTTTAGAACTTTTGGTTCTTGATCATTGTGCATCGAAAGAGATTTAGATTTTCTTTTGAATTCTTCCAGTAGCTTGTTTTTCACTAATTCTATAGTCAGATCTTCTTCAGGTCTTGTTTCGAGTGCGGTAATTAGTGTTCCATAGCTGTCTGGTAGGCTACTGAGAAATAGTGCTACAGATAGGTGTTCTGCCAGTGTTTCTCCTAAAGATGCCAACTGGTCAATTAGATTTTGCATTTCTGCTAGATGATTTTCCATGTCGCCATGTTCTGTAAGTTTTAACCCACATAGTTTCTTTAATAAGTTCACCTTACTTGATAGGGTAGCCTTTTCGTGGTATTTCTGCAGTGCTTGCCACGACCCCTTTGCTGTTGACTGTTTCCGGACGAGATGAAGTTGGTTGTCTTCAACTTGTAGACCGATTATTGTACTCGACGCGGAATCTGCAGCGACTCGACCCGACACGAACATCTAATCGATAATTATACATGTGTATGCGTATAATAATTGTTAAGATTTCATAGACTGGTCGTGTTTAAGCTAAAATTCAACTATTAGAGTCAAAAGACGCATGGGATTCGTGTCTTTTAGGCCGTTAAGGTGTGTGAGTTAATGATTTGTACATTAAACTTAGTTCTTCTCGTTTGAAAAGTTGCACGTCATACACGATAAATTTGTGAATTAGGGGGAGGGAAAGGGGTCCCTGCCCGCCCGCCCGCCAGCCAGCCCGCCAGCCCAATCATACGTGTAAGCTATTGGAGCACGAAGCGGCGAAGCCGCTTCGTATATCGACGCTGTCGAGAAATCGTAAAATTTTGAAATTTGAGTAAATATCAACTTTTGAAACGCCAGAGTGCCCTATGCGTTATTCTATCTCAACGTCCGTATGCGTTAGCGCGTTTCAGTTACTCCATAATTTCTATCGTCTAAAGTTGTACATCGCATTACTTACTTACTTACATTGCTGTAGGGTAGAGTCGGTACTCGTATCACTACTGATGCCATTCCGCAAAAATTGAAAAAATCGAACTCGATACGATTGAATAACATTGCGTACAATGCGTACAATACATGCATTATTATTTTTTAGTATATATATATATCCACTGTGAGTCTTGTCTTGACTGTTTCATAACTGAATGACCTTATCAAGTTAAATGACTTCAATACAACGCATTGATACAATACGATACGATTCACCTAGACCTATAAAACACCCACTGTGACACTGTCCCAGTTTTACGTAATTCACCAGCAAGACCCAGAAACTGTTGAGAGACAACATATACGACTTCATGATCATATATTCGCAGGGTGAGAATTGCCGGGGGATTGGGGGGGTTCAACCCCTAGTCTTTTTAGGCCCCCATAGTAAAGTGTACATTTCACACCCAAACTGCACATAAATCAACGTCTAACCCCCAGTTATTTTTGACAATTCCCATACTGTATATTCGGATCGTTTATTGAGTTAACAACAAACAAAACGCTGTAGGTATACAAAGAAAAACAAAGGCAAGAAAAACAGGTCAGAAGTAAGTAATGGCTTAATAAGAGTTGAAAAATCGTCAATTGGAATTAAATGAATTGTTTCGTTATACAAAACTCCCCCTGCAAAAATTCCTGTGGGCGCCCATGCCGATGGTCACTTACATCTGATTATATTCAGCAATTAATTTGAAGGATTATTATTTAAATAATGCAGAAGGAAAAGGGTCTCTGTTCGTAGGAAAATAGGGCCTATAGCCTACTTCTTCGACTTCAAATAGCAGTGGATATTAAACATCTAATCTACATCTATAGAGCCATTATTATGACAGTAAAAATAATTATAATTATAATTATTTATACTGTGTTATTATTACCCCAAAAGCACCCATTGATGTTCGTTTGAGAAGCCCGGTAGAAATTTACCCCACAGGTAGCCTAGGCTAATCTTAAACGATTGCGAAAATAATTTCAGGCCTAATAAGCATGAGCTCAAGCTCGCGTTAATTGTTTCCATTAAAAGCTTCAAATTGTACCATTAAAACGATTTTTTATAAAATTTAACAAAGTCTTTAGAAACACGTCAAGTTCTGAAGGAAAGTTTTAAAAATATGAAAAGAATCGTGAACTATCAGTTTCATGTCGACCCTCTCGGGATTCGAACATGCAACTGATAACCGACTCAGGTCTCGTGTACTGCTTCTTATAAAGTCAGCTACAGTCATCGACAGTAAAACAGTGTTTAAAATCCGTATTTATTCAACAGCAGTGTTAACACTCTAAATATTTGAAAAAACATAGGTGTTAGCTCAAAAAAACATAGAAAAACATAGACACGCTTTTAAAAGTAATACCTGTAGAATTAGTTAAAATTTGTAACGAAACACAGCAGTAGGCCTACTACTTCAATAAATTGAAGTAATGCTTTAGGAATTGCTGAAAAGTACCTTTTTAACACGTAAAAACTTCCATGAAAGAAAAACATAATATATTTTGGACAAAAAAATATAGAAACATAGACGAGACCAAAAAAACATAGATCTTGGATGAAAAACATAGGAGGTGGTAACACTGTTCAACAGAAGTTGCGAAGCCTTGGTCATTGTGACGTCATAATGTTGTGATTGGCAGCCGGTAGGCGGGGCTATGCAAATCACATGTTTACAAGATTCAAAGCGGAAGTTCGATCGTATAATTAATTATTTTCCAAATTATTAAATTTACTTTGTTGTTAAGTTTGTATTTGTATGATTTGTGATTCATACATTGAACACTGGAGCTTCGTGTGGCCTATGTCATGACTACTAATACGTAGGCCTACGGCTTCTTTTAAAGTCACAAACTTTAAACAAAATCTATCCAGTCACATCGAACTGCAAGACACGTGCATGATTTTACCATAATATCATTAGTTTGGTCTGGGACTATTATTATTTCAGTAATTATAGTCCCAGGTTTGGTGTAGGCCTACTAGTCTTAACTGGTCCTACTTATGATCGTTGATGCAGACAGCTGACATGTAGGCCTATATCAATTAAGCTTAAAATTAAGTAAAACAAATTTTTAATGTATTGATGGTGCTTTAAAAATCTTCCAGTTTACAACAATTTTCCATATGAATATAGCATATCGACAGATCTGCCTTCTATATGAAATGCAGATTCGTAAGCCATCTAGGATCTATGTGGTATACAACTGGTGTAGGTAAGGTGGTTACATAAAGAAGCCATATGCATATCATAGCCTATAGCATAAAGTTATACATTGAGGCACGAGGAGGGAGGCAGTTGCCTCCTCTTGCTTCTTCATATACTGGAACTTCTATTGACCAATGACCCCGATGACCAGGATTTTGCCAATGGTCTGTGAAGTTGCCTCCTCTTGAATTAAGTCTCGTTACGTGCCTGCAGTATGCAGCATATTGCATCTTGAAGATGTGCTGCATCGTCACAATCAACTGTGTGCCAATGTGGCAATGTCTTGCAATAAAATTGTTAAACTGCTTTTTTGGTCTATCGACTTGATACCCTCCCCATCACACTTCGTCACAAAAAGTCACACCCCCCTGAAAAATGACGTCACAAAGCTCTGACCCCTAAAACCAAATTTCCACTTGATAATAAAACATGTTTCAAATCCCATTTATTGTCATTGTAATAGGTATTTAAAAATCTGATGGTGAAAAATATTTAAATAATTAGAAAATTATTAATAATGGTGCCCGTATACATTAAAATAATCAAAAAAAAATTATGAAAATTTTAATACTCAAAATTAGTGCTGTTATTTTAAACTTAAAATGTTGTTAATTGTTAAATTTAATTACACAGACCTGATGTGACGTCACACTTCGCTGACCCCCTCCCCCATGTCACACATCGTCACAAATTTCCGACCCCTGACCCCCTAACTGTGTGCGTCATTTATGTGGCAATGTCTTGCAATAAAATTGTTAAACTGTTTTTTGTCTATCGACTATAATACCGGTTTAAGGCGTGTGTGTTTCATTTTCATTTGCATTTTCATTTAAGATATTTATATAGCGCCCCTTCAAGATTTCTACTCAGAGGCGCTCCCGAGCATACAGCGCGGACACTGAATCGAAGTTTCACGCCGAAGCGCATGAGCAATTGCGAGTGAAGGACTTGCCCAGGGTCCCTACGCGGCGGCTTGAGGTAGATTCGAACCCGCAACCCTCCGGCTGCAAGGCACCGAATATACGCCCTTGAGGTGGATTCGAACCCGCAACCCTCCGGTTGCAAGGCACCGAACATACCTCTACACCACCGCGCCCCACGGTGTTTGTGTGAGTGTGTGTGTGTGTCTATGCGTGCGTGCGTATGTGTAGCGCGTGCGTGTGTGTGTGGCCCAAAATTGAGAGGTCACTCAGCAAGTATCGGCAAGTCTCCATTGCTGCAATAATATGAGAGTCGGAGATCTACACGTGCAGCTGCATATTGCTGCTCTAAAGCATGACTGCTCGGAAGTTTTATTTTGATTAGTATTCCTTCATTAGCAACAACATCTATAGGCATATGGGACTTGATATTCTCATGCTTTTCTTGCAATTTTTGTATGCATTGATAATGTAGATTTTGTATGGTATGCATGTGACATACAACATATGGATGTACCATATGTAAGCCATATAGAGCCCAAATGGGCAAAATTGTCATATGGTTAACACATGTTTACCATATGACTTTGCTGTTGGTCAATAAAATGGGTAGCAGGACACTTAATACCGTGACACTTAATACCGCGACACTTAATACCGGACAGTTAATCCCGACGACAATTAATCCCGACGATATTAATACCGCGACACTTAATACCACAGACCTTTAATACCTGTAGCAAATACCTGTACACAGAAGTATGACTATTTGTACGACTATTGTCAATATATAAAGGTGAGTCTCGGGCTTTAAAGGTGCTCAATGAAATTTAGTGAGATTTAAATTTCAGTGACTATGGATGCAAATGTTGGCTATAGTAGCATGGTATATTCATAGTAGTATGAATATACCATGCATCGCGACAATGCCAACGGAACCACGTCTTGGTGTTGTATCAAATCGTCATCGTTTCACTGTAAAGCTCTTTGACAACACGAGGTCGTCATAGAAATAAACATTCATTCTTCCAAAAGATGTATTCAACGCTGCAGAAACGAGCGGAAGAAGCGGTTGCGGCATACGGTAAAACCGAAATCTTGGTTTTCCCTCGTGCAATGTCTCATCTCAAGGTTGACTATTGCTGTACAGAATTTTACTGAAGTAGGCCTAACACTTTTTTTACTTTTAGCATTAAATGTCGGGGGAAGGAACACTCGTGTGATTATAATTATTATGTCGTTGAGATAGAATGTCGTCGGGATTAAGTTATTTGTCAGGTACTAACTGTCGTGGTGTCGTGGTATCAAGTGTCGCGGTATTAATATCGTCGGGATTAATTGTCGTCGGGATTAACTGTCCGGTATTAACTGTCGCGGTATTAAGTGTCGCGGTATTAAATGTCATAGAACCATAAAATGAAAGTCTCTAGCTGTTTCTTTTAAAATAAAACTCTGAACTTGTTGTGCTGTCTGAGAATCTGAAAAACCTTGAAGTTTTCATAACTTTATCGTTCAGAAACAGCTGGAAAATAAGGGCCAAAAACGTGTTCCATTTAATATCAACTGCTAAAAAATGCGCTGGCTTCTGGGGCTCCGCCCCAGACCCCGCTGAGGGAGCTTACGACGCTCCATCACACTTCATAGTCGTTAGGCCTATATAGGCTTCGTGCCTTCAGCACTCACCCCCTCGCGCCTTCGGCGCTTGCAATATGAGGACCTCAGAAATTTTGTATATTTGCAGTTTGCACCTCTGATTGGAGGGAGAGGGGTTGAGGAGAGGGACGGGGAAGGGATGGGAGTAAGGAGGGAAAGTTCGGGAAAGGGGGTGGGAAAATTGGATAGGTGGGTGGAGGGGAGGAAAAGGTAAGTGGCGTCCAGGCACTTCTTTTTTTACACTTTAAGCACTGGTCAAACGTATAATGACATTTATACGTTTTATCCGCTGAATCAGCTATTATCGACAGAATTCAGAATTCTCACTTCATATTTCGCAGCGCTGTCTACATCTGTCAACAGCAGCTACTAAGCGCATCAAACCATTTGTGGGAGTGTTGTTGCGCAACATCAATTTGTCAATCCGCACAAATCTTCGTTCTACATCTAAAGATGAATTTGTACTCGTTTTCTTTGTCATTATATCAAAAATGGAAAGTCATCAATTCTGAACTTTATTTCAAAAACTCAATGTCTTACCTTCTCAGCCTTTCAACCCACTATACGGCCATTGTAAACGTACAAAACTGATCCGTTTGCTGCGGCCGGAATCGTATGCAACGCTTCTCAGTAGGTACTTTGAAGAGGCGCCATATAAATTTCTGAATTGGCGCTTATTTCTTACCTTCTCAGCTTTTCAACCGATGACGGCCATTGTAAACGTAGGCCTATAAATGCCAACAGTGACCCATTTGCTGCTTCGGCCTAAAGCGCTTCCTAGTATAGATACTTTGAACTGGCGATATATAAATTATTTTTAAATTAATGAATTTAAGAAAACATCTCTCCTTGAACGAGTTTACCGATCGTGACGCAGAGGTAATGTGAAGCCAAATATTATACTTAAAACGAGTAAGTTTAGTAGGCCTAATCATTGAAACTATATCATTATACAAATATGTCCTATTACTATGCCACGTTAACAAGAATACAAACTAGATCGCTGATTCATGCTTCGTTAGTTACGCGGATACATAGCAACGCATGGTACTCAAGCTATGCCATACCTATCTTTTGTCTAAGCATGAAGTCGAGAATGTTCTCGTGCAATAATTAGACCTATTTCCCCCGTTATGGTAAGCGTGTTTTGACGCGTTTCAGACTGTATTCTTAGGCGCGTTCAGAACTATTTGGACCGAATGTCAACGTATACATAGACATATGAGACAATTGACAATTATTGTAAGTAGAATTCTATTTTAAATATGACCTCTATTTAATTTACATCAGCGCATTTGTACAGTCTAATTGAATTATATACAAACTATATATCCAATCAGCAGATGCATTAAAATACGAATTTGCTAGTCAACGTATATTGTAATCGTAAACTCGAGATTTCTCGAATAACTACAACTGCAATTTAAAAATAATTTATATATCGCCAGTTCAAAGTATCTATACTAGGAAGCGCTTTAGGCCGAAGCAGCAAATGGGTCACTGTTGGCATTTATAGGCCTACGTTTACAATGGCCGTCATCGGTTGAAAAGCTGAGAAGGTAAGAAATAAGCGCCAATTCAGAAATTTATATGGCGCCTCTTCAAAGTACCTACTGAGAAGCGTTGCATACGATTCCGGCCGCAGCAAACGGATCAGTTTTGTACGTTTACAATGGCCGTAGTGGGTTGAAAGGCTGAGAAGGTAAGACATTGAGTTTTTGAAATAAAGTTCAGAATTGATGACTTTCCATTTTTGATATAATGACAAAGAAAACGAGTACAAATTCATCTTTAGATGTAGAACGAAGATTTGTGCGGATTGACAAATTGATGTTGCGCAACAACACTCCCACAAATGGTTTGATGCGCTTAGTAGCTGCTGTTGACAGATGTAGACAGCGCTGCGAAATATGAAGTGAGAATTCTGAATTCTGTCGATAATAGCTGATTCAGCGGATAAATCGTATAAATGTCATTATAGGCCTACGTTTGACACGTGAGCGCATGTGTATGCAGTTTTGTAGAGTTAAAACGATGGATTGTTGGATATAGGCTATTCCAGTCTAGACAGTAGAAACTGTTGGTACGTATACGATTAAACTGTTTATACAGCCGAATGCATAGACAGTAAATCGATAGTTTATACATAGTGGAGTGCACGCAGAAACGGATGTATTTTAAATATATATATATATATTAGGGTGGTCCAAAAACATTAAGAGTGAAATATTTCAGAGGCATGTTGTTTATTTTGTACATCTGGTACAAGAAACCCACAGTGCAAAATATTAAAAAGTTTGGACTACAGTTACAGGTCGCTCAATGCTGTCAAAGTTTTAATATACTTACTACAGTGTAAATATTGCGATTTGGCTGGCCGAGGCGGCCAGTCAACGAGCAATGAGGATGCAATCTATCAGATTCCCATTTTATTGTTAGGCAGCTGAATTTAGTGTTTAAATGACTGTCCACAGTGTCCAGTTTCCAATGCCCATATGAACGTTGCTTGCTTTGTGCCTTCATTCCTGGTCAGTGAGTCGTTGAAGGTGCTGATAAAGGCAACTCCTCTCTCATTCATGACTTTAAATTCTTCAGTCTTCCTCCTCTCTTGAAAGCCTTTGTCTTGTTCCAATTGCTCAGGAGGAAGATCCAAGAGCATCTCCTTGATACGAGGAGACTTCAGATACCTTGGATATGCGAAAGAAGCAAGATCGCTCAGGCTCGTTGTTATTTCCTCTCAAAAAATTTTCTTTAGGCACCCACCTCTTGTGATCCAGCTTCTTCTCCTTCTTCATTTGTGTCATGATCTCTCTTTTCTTATGAGTTTCTCAGAGAAAAGTGAGAATCCGACAAAATGACTTCCTAAATACCAGAAATGGTGTATGAAAGTAGTAAATGCCGTCTTGGCGATCTCATTTACAGCATTGTAGCGGATTAGGCCATCCAGAAGACCCCGGTCATCACAGCACAGCATCACAAGCTCGTGGAGCCTCCACCAAGGTTCTGATGTAGATCAGGACAATGAAAATACCTACGTCACGGAGACCAGCTTACTAAATTTATTTGCTCACGATACATCAGGAGTTTGAGTATGTAGCTGTCCTTGGCCATCCATCGTGCATGGTGGAACGTTCCAGGCTGATCAGAGCATGAAGATCCCGTTACAAAATACAGAAAAGGTTGTTACGGTTCTGCATTTATAATCGTAACGTGGACTCTCTTTCTCCAGGCTAGTATTCATGGCTAAGATGGTAGTACATCGCCACTCCTCGTAGTCATATATTCCTAAATCCTGGAATGCACGGAAGCCGTCTCTTAGGATGAAGGACAACTGTTCACAAAAACCTTAGAATAGCTGGATATCTGGTCCAGAAGATGCAACCATTTCACAGCTTTGACAACTGTAGCCAATATAAGCTCCTTGACGACTGTAACCAATATAAGCTCCATTATGTGAAGTCTACAGTCTACACGCAAAATGCAACAGAGGTCGACCCAATTCTAACTTGATCAGTTGGCAACATCCGGATTGGATCCCAGTGTTGGAAGCATTGATGTCAATCCAAAGTGCTTCACCATGCTTTTCAAACGTCCATTCTCGAATGATCCGGACATCGGCATTGGCCATGTCAGCTCCAGTACCTGATGGCAGCTTTGCCTGATCTTGAAATGAATATTGGCAAACGGTCAACCTTTGCACCCTCTCCATTTCCTGTAAGATCGGATTGCAATTTGTCATCCCAGTGTATAGAACTAAGGAGGCATCTTTCTCTTTGACTTCGCGGATGAAGGAATCCATCATATTGACTGTGGAGTGTAAAATATCTATTTCGGTCGGCCATTTTGGAGAATGGCTGCCACTGAGGCCAGGCCCTATAGCTAGAATCTTCCCTTAGGACACGATCATAATATGTACCAAATTTCATGCTTCTATAATTTAATGAACAATTGTTCCATATTTTGCACCGGACTGCCCCCTTCCCCTTATTTGACGTCCCTGGCTGCAAATCTCGTGTAGATAAGTGTTTAAAATTAGTTCTATTGGAATCTTTGTCCCTAAATCTGTATGTTTAGACATCAAGATCACAATAATATTGTAAATGAACTAGAAGCTGAGATATTGAAAAATCTCTATTTCGGTCGGCCATTTTGAAAAATGGTCGCCATTTTGACAAAAATAATAATTTAGCGTGCCCAATATCTAGATCTTGTACTAATAGTATGTATAATGTCTGTACCAAATGTTATGCTTGTATAAACAAAATGCACAATCACTTCAAATTTCGGAGCTCTGCCGCTACACTAGTTTGGACAATTCTCATGTAAAATTTCGATAGTCGTGAGCGACCCCTAAATATTAAATTTTTCACTAAAAATTTCACACAGGTCCTTTTTGGATCAATATGAAGCAATGTATCAACATGCCTCATGAATTTAAAAAGAAAATATTTTTACATGTCATTTTGGACCACACTAATATATATATATATATATATATATATGCTAAAAATAATAATGCATGTATTGTACGCATTGTACGCAATGTTATTCAATCGTATCGAGTTCGATTTTTTCAATTTTTGCGGAATGGCATCAGTAGTGATACGAGTACCGACTCTACCCTACAGCAATGTAAGTAAGTAAGTAATGCGATGTACAACTTTAGACGATAGAAATTATGGAGTAACTGAAACGCGCTAACGCATACGGACGTTGAGATAGAATAACGCATAGGGCACTCTGGCGTTTCAAAAGTTGATATTTACTCAAATTTCAAAATTTTACGATTTATCGACAGCGTCGATATACGAAGCGGCTTCGCCGCTTCGTGCTCCAATAGCTTACACGTATGATTGGGCTGGCGGGCTGGCTGGCGGGCGGGCGGGCAGGGACCCCTTTCCCTCCCCCTAATTCACAAATTTATCGTGTAT
>JACEVL010001815.1:0-2500 GCA_020284085.1 Aporrectodea caliginosa
TAACTTCTAAAGCGCTATAATGGCATCTGTTGATTTGGTGAAATAGTAACGATCTGTAATGTTAAGTAAGTAAGCTTGGGCTTTATTCGGTAGTGGCCGCTGCCGCCCCCGCCGCCCCTGCTATTGGGTTTGGGGGAGGGGAGGGGAGGGGTTTCGAGTTCAGGCGCCGATGAAATTGTGTGGCGTATAGTATTGGATAATCGATTTTGCTCGAGCCTACTTATTAACCAAAATTATGCATACCAGCTCCTGGTACGATGGAATGGGGAGTGTCTACCTGTCAGTCAAATTGAGTGACAAGACGCTGGGAACAATAGGTCCGCATGCATATACCCATCAATCATGATTGTCCTCCCTGGGTCTGACCAATGATTGCACGTGCACTTACCCGTCAATCAAATGAGATGGTTGGAGCCTAGACCAATGACCTATCGTGTGCCTACCCATCATTCGATCTGATTGGTCGTGGTCCAGATCTGCATTCAAAAGACTTGGGTAGCCCAGGATACATAGGAGTGGCAGGCTGTGTACCAGATCAGGGAACAATAGACTAGCAGGCCGTAGCCTGTGATGGCCTATAGCGGAAGACAATAGCCTAGCAAGCGTCGACTTAAGCATTTAGACAATGGACGCCTGTAGAAGAACAATAGGGGTGGGGCTTATAACAATAGGGGGAGGGGCTTAGGCTAATAGGGGGAGGGGCTACGTGTTCAGTCAGCCTTGACTGACGTAGAACTGTCACTCTTATCACTACTAATATACAAAGTGAAGTTATTTTCCTTTATTGCTTTCTGGAACCGCAATAAAATCCACACAGAATCACAGTACGACAACCAAAATTGTGCTGTTTTCCCCAGAAAGCCAGTGCGAACTCTGTTCTTGAAAATTTCAAATTGATCTATGAAGTCTGTACATTCCTTGCTGTTTTCTACATCAACTAAGGCACTGTGTGAAGGTGCTGAAGCCAGCTTGGAAATTTGGACTAACTTCTCAAAGATGGTTACTTCACTGCTAATATCAGCAGCGCATGACAGTCTGTCAAGGAATATTTCAAGTAGCATCCTTTCAACAGCATCAATCATATGCTGGTGGACTCTCATCGCCCTGTTATAATGCTTGCCAGAGATGACCTTGACAATAGATCCGCTGGCACATATACCCGACTCTATTAAAATATCTTCAAAACCACTTCCTATCATCATTGTGCCGATGGCACCCATATATGAGCACATGATGTGGAAAGCCCCAAGATGAATAACAACTTTGGAGAACTGGACAGGATTGTTCCATTGTATGTCATATGCAATTTTGGCGGCTGCCAAATCCATGGTTACAAATGTATAGTCTTGATTCATTTTGGCAGTTGCAGCCATGGAAGTTACTAAACATTGCTGAACTGTAGCATACTCTGTGATGGGATGCAGTATGGGAGCCATATAACCAACCTCAGACTTTGCGACTTCATACACATCTTTGTCAGTTTTCGAAACCCATCCACTCCAGTCTGGGACCGTGCATGAGTGATTAAAAAGTGCTCTGCAGACTATCCATATCGATTCCGTTAATCTTTGAGAACTTATATTGGAAATTTGAATCTGATTTTCATGGGGACTAACAACAATGCAAGGCTCGAGTTTCTTCTTGCTGAAGCATGGTGGCAGCTCAGATGGAATATATTTCAAAGACTTTTCTTTAGTTCTTGGAATTGAGATATTCATTGGTTCTGAATGTTCAATGCTTTGATCAATTTCTTGAATCAAAATACCGTGTGTAGTATGAGTCGTACCAGATCCAGATGGAGTCTCTTCTATAATGTCGAAATTGTCCCAGCACATGTGACAAACTTTGTTGATTTCAGGGACAATATTTGATGGTAAGAGACTATCTTGAATTCTTACCTGATCTGCCATGGCTGTTTCTAACTCCAAAATTTGGCCGTAGGATTGGCAATGTCCAAATCGGTTCAGAATAGATATTATCTGAGCACTGCCAGTCAAGTGATGAAGAGTGACCCCAAGCAGAATATGCTTGGAAGTTTTCCACTGGCCACGAGTAGTTGCATAACAAACATCTTCAGCTATGGATGTCACAACAGTTTCATTTCTGGCAGATAATTTTGTATGTGGTTTACCAGTGATAACTTTAGACAAGAAATCTTTCAAACAATTAGGAGGAGGTTTAGCTTCATTGACCAGATAACTAGAAGATGGTGGCCATGGCATTTTTGAAGAAGTCAAATGTGAATGCTGAATGTGTCGACGCAAAGTAAGTGCGGCATCTTCTAAAATTCGATTTTCTGATGCAGCCGCTTCAAACGCTACTTCAACAGCCTCACCAGTGGTCAAACCAGAAGAATAGATAAGATCGCTGCGGTAATTTGGTGTCATTGACAGCAACTCACGCAGCAGCAATCCGACCAGCGATATTATAAGTATTAAAATAATTTACGACGCTGAATTAAATAACAGAAACGAAAATGATCTACGACGCTAAACTAAAC
>JACEVL010001815.1:7500-25067 GCA_020284085.1 Aporrectodea caliginosa
AGGGCTTGGTTTGCTGTATGCATATAATCGTACACGACGACTCATTTTAGCGCAGGTATCGATAACCCTCAGATATAGCTGTTTTTATATCAATTGTGTTTGAAACAATAAACAAAACTGTTTCCAAATGACGGGAAGAACGTGAGCTTTGCAATGCCGTCATACATAAGTACGGTTTATATAAGATGGACACTAGAAAAATAGGCATTTGCAGTAATAGTGTCATGGGTCAAAAATGACCCCAATCCGACGTTCTAGGTATTTGCTGCTCTAACTCCTATACCTGACCAGCTATTAATAAGCTTTTTCTTCTCTGCCTTTGCGGTCACAATGTCATAGATGTCATAAAATATTTTCCTTTAATGGTTACTGGGTGCTACATGGCACGCTCGCAAAGTGCGCTATGGGTCAAAAATGACCCATGCCGACGTTCTAGTGTTAACCAACAAGACCAAAATGAACTGAAGGTCAGAAAGCGAAATTTGTAAGGAATCGAAAATACAGATGTGAAATCAGGATGTGCGTGATTTAGATAGAAAGCGTCTTTATAAATAAATTTACAGCTTTGATATTGCATTGCATTGTACTGTACTGTAGGCTATTGAATCCATTATTAGTAAGTAAATACTTAAGTATGTATTGTATATGTGCATGTATATGCCTGTATAATAGTTTGCATGTGGGTATGGAAAGCATGATAATCTTCTACTCGGGGTGAAGCTCCGACACCCAACGATTTTTTACTGTATATCTGTAATAATGTCGAATGATGATTTACAAGCATAACTTCTCTGTCAATTGATTGGGTGACCTCCTTCACCACTGCTTCGCGTTTGGATGGGTGCCAGCCATGCTCTTCGAGTACGGACTGTGTTAGTCAGAAGTTTAATTATCTGAAATAAGCCACCATCGATATGAGAACCGAATTCTCACTTACAGAGACGCATGGTACGTTTGATAGATACCCGATGATTGGATGGATGGATGCAGAGTTTAAAGACATCTTATGGCATGAAAGACCACCGACGTCAGGACAAAAATTATTTTGGCATCATCTGACCATTGGTAGTAGTAATCCATTGTTTAAATAGCTCCTATTATAGCTGGCTAAAAAGGCCGTTGACATCTTTTATGTTCATAGACGTAGTTCAGTTAATTTTCATATAACTTTCGTCCAACGGTTTTGTTTGTTTATCACATGGTTGTTTTTGCTTGTTTACTGTTTAACGACCACTATGTGGTAACAAAGACCATTCGCGTCGCCCTCCTCCTTTGTCCAGGCTTGGGACTGGCACTGTCAGAAAGCGAACAGTGGCGGAGTTACATGGTTGTTTTTATGACACAGCATCGTTCAACAGCAACTAACCAGTAACCAACCGTTCGTCACACAGTCAATGAACGTTTTATAGGCTGTATTATGCCACACGAACGGTGAGAACTATTAAAAATAATTACACACCTCTTTTTAGTGTGATTTTCGTTTTATAAGTTTAAGCAGAATAGTCAAACCAACTTTAAACATAGTTGCTTTCACTATTCTGCTCTGAGTTATAATGCGAAAGTCACACTTAAAAGAGGTGTGTAATTAATAACAGTTAATAATAATAATAATAATAATAATAATAATAATAATAATAATAATAATAATAATAATAATAATAACGACAACTTATATGGCGCCGTAATGCGGCCATACCGCTACAAGGGCGCCTCACAGTCACAGACAATTAACAGTTCTCACCGTTCGTGTGTGCGGTGTGGCATAATACAGCCGTTAAAAACGTTCATTGACTATCTGACGAACGGTTGGTTAGTTGCTGTTTAACGACGCTGTGTCGTAGCAAAGGCGATTAGCGTCGCCCTCCTCCTTTCTGCAGGCTTGGGACTGACACTGCCAGGGTACGAACAGTGACGGAGTTCTATCCGACAATTTTTTATTCTACCGCTTAATGTCGTATGAGTCGTATGAGATCAAAGGCTGTTGATGACAATTTAAACGGTGCAGTGAAAAAATCATATCGTCTGAAAGACACCATGAGCTTATAAACAATAGTATTGACACGATGTCATGCGTTTTTTATTAATAAGGCTAATGAGCCTATAGACTTCACGTTGCATGCAACCTACACCAAATGAATCGTTACTGTTAAGATCCATTTTATGTGAATTGGATTGGATCCTCAGTTTAACGGCAGCTTATGACAACATAGGCCGTTGCCGCCGACAAAGATTAGTTTTTTGGCATATTACAGCTCAATAATATGTGAAGTATAGTTTGAATACCTGTATACCCTCAAACGAAACCGTTTTAAAGGTGTCTAAATCGATTGCATCTGATGTGTAGATAAAGAAGTATTACAGGATATCTTATGCTTGCTATCGAATGTCTTTGACGTCGATCTAAACTTACTTTATCGATGTTTGAAACAATCATTTTGTATACAATCGGTTAGGTCGGCAGTTGCAGTATAACGAGTTAAGTTTTGTCATAACAAAGTTGATTAGCGTCGCCCCTCCTCTTTAATCCAGGCGGCAGACACCTCTTGAAAACGGAATTGACCCAGTGCAATTGATCAGCTGGATGCATGGACTCAGACAAAGTTTAACCACATCATATGACATTAAAAGACGTTCGCTTCGTTAGGAGATACTTGTTTAAGAAATACTTAACACATGGATCATTGGTGCCCAAATAAAATGAACTTATATATTGCATCCTATGGCAGTCTTGAAAAGGTGTCTAAACAAAATATTGTCATATTTAAACATAACTGTTTTAATGCATTATTGTGAAATTATAAAAAATATATAATTATAGCTATTTTTTTTAAAACCCGATGCATATATTAATCCCTCAGGAATACAGAAGGAGGAGGAGGCGGCGGAAGAGGAGGAGGCGGAGGAGCAGGAGGAGGAGGAGGAGGCGGAGGCGGAGGACGAGGAAGAGAAAGAGGACGAGGAAGAGGAAGATGAAGAAGAAGAAGATGGAAAAGAAGAGGAAAAGGAGGTGGAGGAGGGAAGTAAGAGCAAGATAAAGAGCAAGAAGGGGAAACGGAAGAAGAAGATGATGATGAAGACGAAGACGACGAGGCGGAAGCAGCCTCGTTTCCAGTTGCCGACAGTCACCCAATAGATGTCGCTAACAGTATTATCTGCACCAGCGACGCGCGCATGCGCAGTCTCCGGCTTCGGCGACAAGAGCAGACGACGGTCGATATATTCGTGAATTCGCCAGAGGTCGCCGCTGAAGAAGGAAGAGCGACAACGACGGTCGCTAGAGGTCACTTCCGTTTCATCTGATGACGACGACGGAAGCAGTTACGCACAGACTGACGAACGCCAACGATTTCCAATTAAACGATTCTACAACTGTAAGACGTCGGATATCGACGCTTTTGATGGCAAGTATACGTATATATATCGAAAAGGTCTGAAAAGGCGCTATAGAAATATGGATAATCAGATACATATATATACGTGTATGCATACGTACTCACTGGTCACATATACATACTTATATGGCTACATGGATTCATTGTACACGATTGGTAAAGGGCTCATTTAAACACCTTTAAAACGTTATCAGACGATGTTATATAGGGATGGGACGGGACATTGAAAATAAGCTTCTACTCCTATATCCATGCATTACTGGATTATATACATACGTTCTTACGTACATACGTACATAAGATATCTATACGATCATGCATGAATTGCATGCATCTACGATTAGATTCGCCCTCCCCCGAACCCTCGCTCGCTTCATCACGTCCTTTCCTCGCTCTTTCTCTCTCACTCTCTCTCTCTCTTTGACTCTGTCTTTCTCTCTCTATCTATTTCTGTCTCTGGCTATCTCTCTCTCGTTCTCATTCTCTGTCTGTCTGTCTGTCTGTCTGACTGTCTGTCTGACTTTCGGTGTATCCATCTGTCTGTCTATCTATCTATCTGTCTGTCTGTCTGTCCGTCCGTCCGTCCGTCCGTCCGTCCGTCTATCTATCTATCTATCTATCTATCTATCTATCTATCTATCTATCTATCTATCTATCTATCTATCTATCTATCTATCTATCTATCTATCTATCTATCTTTCAATCTATCTTTGTCTGTGTCGAAGTGTATGCTGCCTGTGGAATTTCCCATCCGATCATTGGACAATTGATCGGCGCTCTGACTTATATAGCGCTACACCACCCAGCCTCCTATCGATGGAAGAGAGAAGCAACTGACGTCTGCATCATCGATGAAGCTGAGGCTGCAGGAGATGCGTGGAAGACGGAAGAGAAGTCAATATCACTTCAAAGAAAGCCGCTCAATTAATTCCTATGTTATCACAATTCGTAATCGTAAACTCGATATTTCTACAGCGCCCACAAAAGCGAAGTCGCGGGAACCAGCTTATTCACAGGCGCTTAACCAAAACAGAATCGGATATGTGAAAATCGTTCTGGGTGATGCACATCTTATGGCGTTCTTTTGATGTGGGACGGGGTATCCATGCGTCATTTGTGTTAGGCTATGCAGTGGTTCCCAAACCGTGGCCCACGGGCCAAAAGTGGCCCGCCAATCCTTTGAATGTGGCCCGCGACAGTCACTCACAAATTTTGAAAAATTAAATTACCTTGTTTTCTTGATTTTCGATTTAAGTTAAGTTCTTTTTTCTATTATTTTGTTTTAATCTTAGTTCACTTTTCGTCAAGCTCTATGCAGCGTATTTACACTTCCGTTGAAAAATACGTGTGCAGGAGGGGGCGGCGCAAAATTAGGCTTCTGAATAAATTTTTTTGTTAAAGAAATAGTGGAAAAAAGTAAAAAAGTAACTATTATACATGAGTTTTGCATGTGGCGCGCAAACTGTGGCCCCGGGCCAAAAGTGGCCCGCCAATCCTTTGAATGTGGCCCGCAACAGTCACTCACAAATTTTGAAAAAAAATTAAATTACCTTGTTTTCTTGATTTTCGATTTAAGTTAAGTTCTTTTTTCTATTATTTTGTTTTAATCTTAGTTCACTTTTCGTCAAGCTCTATGCAGCGTATTTACACTTCCGTTGAAAAATACGTGTGCAGGAGGGGGCGGCGCAAAATTAGGCTTCTGAACAATTTTTTTGTTAAAGAAATAGTGGAAAAAAGTAAAAAAGTAACTATTATACATGAGTTTTGCATGGGGCGCGGGAAAAATGAGGCTTCTGACATTTGTTCAGGAAAAAGATGGAAAACAAAAAAAAGGTCATCAGAAATTTTGGCGGAAGTAAAAATTTTTTTAAGGAAATTCTTGCCCCCGGGCGCGCGAACCCCTAGTTACGCCACTGCAACTAAGGACGGCTCCTCAGATCTCTGTGGCCCGCCATGATATTTTAAAAGTAACACTTTGCCCTCCATCAAAAGAGCTTGGGAACCACTGGGCTATAGGATAGTTGTGCGACATAATTATTTACGGGTACATGCTGGTCCCTATATAACAGCTCTCTTTGTGTCAATTGATAGTTATCAATAATAAAGAATTAAAGCGGAAACGAACGTGCATCTCGATGGCACATTAATACCGGTCGTTTAGCTGGAGTTGTTCCCCAATGGCAGTCTCACGCAGACATGTAGAGATCAATCAATCATCCACGCCTGTTAATTAATCATTATTTTTTCTGCGCATTTATTAAGCGCCACAATCTTTCGATCAAGCATGAATCGATGACGCTGAGCAGTTGTGAGTGAAGGGCTTGCTCATAGTTCCTACACACTAGCCGTCTCAGGGATGGAGGTTCAAACAAAAAATCCAAGGTGCAACACGTATGCTGGTTGGATCCACAGTTTAACGGCAGCTTATGACAACATAGGCCGTTGCCGCCGACAAAGATTATTTATTGGCATATTACAGCGTAATAATCTAACACGTATGCTAGCCTGTTCCATGCCTATATAGCATCGTTTGATAACGATTTAAAGGTGTTTAAAAGAGCGCTTTACCAATCGTGTAGCGTATTACATACTTATATAGCATGTAAGTCCGCTATTGACCGATGATGTTCCGTGTTTCACGCTTGTATAACATCAATAGACGACGTGTTAAAGGTGTATAAGAAGAGCTTTCTAACCCAAACGCTACCGTGTCTCATACCTATAATAACATCAATGCCCTGCTATGATCAGTGATGGATGGATGGATCCACAGTTTAACGGCAGCTTATGACAACACAGGCCGTTTCCGCCGACAAAGATTATGTTTGGCATATTACAGCTCTTTTATGATCAGTGATGTGGGTTTTTTTCTGTTTAAAGACTAGCTGTGTGGTAACAAAGATCATTAGCGTCGCCCTCCTCCTTTATCCAGGCGTGGGACTGGCACTGTCAGAAAGCGAACAGTGGCGGAGTTATCAGTGATGTGCCGCGTTATTTATTTATCCAATGTTTAATGACATCTTTTAGCAACAAAGGCCGTTGACGTCTTTAAAGTTTTTGATGCATTTCAGTTCATTTTCGTGTAGTGTTTTCATCAGTTTTCTTTATCTTTTTTCCGTCTTGGATTCTATTTCTGAAAGGATATTGACGACTTTAAAGTTTTTGACATATTTAAGTTCATTTTCGAATAATGTTTTTCATCAGAATTCTTTCCCTTTTCTTGTCTTTGCTTCTTTTCTGACAGGAAGTTGCAACGATGAAATTTGACAGGTGGTTGTTCTTTTTTTTTCTCCTTTTTTTCCTTCTTTTTTTGATATTAAAAAGAAACAAAATTAATCTTCTAGCCGTACAGGCTTTTCATTAATTTTGTTGGCGACCATATAGGCTCTATTAATAACTGTTTTCTCCTCAATTTTAATCTAATTCTTATTCTTAATTACAATATTTGCAGAGCATCACATCTATCTCTCTAAATTAACATCAAGCTATCAATTTTACATTTACAATCAATCAATGTTCAGTATTCTTAGTCCATCAAGAATAGTACAAACAGATTCAATAATCAATATCAACATGACATTCAAAGCATCAATATTATTAAATGTTGATTTTATCAATTACAATTAACTCAAAATGAATCCTATACATAAACATTTTCAAACTAGTTTTAAGTAATAACTAAAGACCAAGAATATTAAAAACATTGTTAAGCATCAGTTCTATCCAATAAAAAACACATTCAAATTAGAAACCCATACATTTATCACCATAAACAAACCAATTCAATTGCTATAATCAGAGACCATTATTCTGAAGCAAGTTATGATGTTCTACTCCAGCAACCGTTATCCAGCCGCATTAGTCAATATTTATTGCCGTTATCTAAGTTATGTAGTTACACATATTACCTGCAGAGAGTATTTTCAGATAATATTTACACTATTTATTAATAATCTCTACATAATTTTCCCATTAGTTATAATCATGAGTATGCTATATACTTCGAGATAAATATCTGGAATAGACAATATATTTTCAACAGTGCATTCCACTTTTTTCTTTGCACATTTTTCAAATATTAATTTTGATATGTCGTGTTTTTTACAAGCAATTAATATAATTATGATGAATAGTGTCAGGCACCTGACATTCAGCACATAAGTCCGTTAGGCTTTTACCTATATGTTTCAACCATGTATTACTTAAGATATGTCCCATTCTAAGTCTGGTAATTTGAACTTCACGTTTCCTTGGAGAGTCTATAAATTTTATATTTGTGGACACCAAAGGTTGAATAGATTTATAGAATCTTCCTTTTGATTCAAGGTTATATTCAATTTGCCATTTATTTATTACATAATTCCTTATTAAGGAATAGATTTCTTTTAATTCTAAATAATTTGTTGAATTAATCACAGATATTTCCAGCCCCTTCTTTGCCAGCGTGTCTGCCATTTCATTTCCAGATAAACCAATATGGCTAGGAATCCATGCTATGAGAACAATACTATGTTTTAGTTTATTAATATTATCTAAAAATTCAAGAAATAGATTAGGCCGTGAACAAGACCTATTCTCTTTTATTGATGTGGCTACACTTAATGAATCAGCAAATATTATATATTTATTTGCTTCTTCATTTTCATTTTCAACAATCCATTTAATTGCTTCAGTTATTGCTGTTAATTCGGCTGAATAAATCGAGGAGTCATTTGCTATTCTATAAATATTATGGATCTGCATAGAAGGTATACAGAAAGCTGCTGAAACTTTATGTTCAATTTTAGATCCATCTGTATAGACAGATACATATTCAACATATTTATTAATTTTTTTAGCTGTAATATGCCAAAAAATAATCTTTGTCGGCGGCAACGGCCTATGATGTCATAAGCTGCCGTTAAACTGTGGATCCAATCCAATTAAATAATTCTAATGACAAGGATGACATAATATCAGGGGAGTCTGTCTTTTTATTGATATGTCTTTTCAAGGATAGATCGACTTTAATGGTTTTGTTCAGCCACGGAGCTGTTGGCTGATAAAATGGTGAATTAAATGGCTGAGAATCTAAGGAGAAAAAATGTTCAGTTCTTTTAAACATAGAATTTGATTTAACAGAGGATGCATAATAATAATTTGACCAGTGGTCTCGCATAGCCTCCGCCACTGGGTGATCTTTAGAACTGATGATCTTAGATCCAATCTTGAGCGAGTTATTTAAGCGACGTAGGTGGAGTGGTATATAACAGCGATTAAAACCGTTTAAAAAGGTGTCTAGAGAACATTCTAACCTATTTGCCGACTGTGTCTCATGGCTATGTAGCTTCTTAGCTTGTTTACTGTTTAACGACCACTGTGTGGTAACAAAGACCATTAGCGTCGCCCTCCTCCTTTATCCAGGCTTGGGACTGGCACTGTCAGAAAGCGAACAGTGGCGGAGTTAACATTGATTGAAACCTTTTAAAGGTGTCTAAAGAGAACGATTTAGCCACACAATCACCGTGTCGCATCTGTGGTCGATAGTACATGTACATTGTATTAGAAAATCCTTGGTCCGGATAGCTAAGTCAAAGAATATGAAGTTAGAACAAATCTGAGTTTTGCAGCATATAGAGCGCTGCCATCATCTCATGCTATCGTATCTTTTCCGTGAGGTCAGGCTGGGAGCATCTCTGACCATCAGTAGTTCCTGTTTAGAGGCGCTATATGAATGCTTTGAATGAATGAATGAATGAATGAATGAATGAATGAATTAACGAACGAATTAATTAATTAATGTGCATATAAAGGAATGAAAGAAAGAGCGAGTGAGAGAGCAAGTGAATGAATGAATTAATGAATGAATGAATGAATGAATGAATGAATGAATGAATGAATGAATGAATGAATGAATGAATGATTTGATTGAACGAAGGTAAGTATAAATGAATGAATGGATACCGTGGAGGCCATATAGTTAAACGACTGTCAAGCAACAGATTTCTCCTTCCGTTGATTTGATTCGTCACCTCTTTGAATTCTCATCTGACACTCGAATCAAGGAGGGCACGTGGGCCTCGGCATTCAATCTTATCGGCCATCTGGCGACAGGTAGTCTAGGTCTTATTCCCCAACTTTATCGGCTTCATATGAACTCTGTGCCTGCATGACTTCTGTTTCCATGATAACAGTTGCTATTGTTTGTCTAGAGGCATCGTGACAGTCTAGAGTTGCATTTCTGCGCTAAAGAGTGAAACAAACAGCTTATGATCCAAACCTCTCTCGGTCACTGTGTCCTTGAGTTTTCTTAAAGCGGGACACGGTTGCCGATTGCCCAGAGCGGTAGACACCTTTCAATTAGACACCTTAAAAAAGGCTGTCAGCCGAAGCTATATAGGCATGGACCAACAGCACGTAACTAAGTTACCATAAGACTCGTTCTCCGTCTCACTCTTTCTTATTTTAAACTGATAGGAACGCAGTATGATTACAATTAAGAGTATCAATGGATTATCGTAAGGTTATTACAGCAGTTGAATTTGACTGTTTGGCAGCCACGCAAGGCGTTTATACGTCCTACATCTCATTTTACCAACGTCATCTAGCAAATGAGTGGACCTGTGGGAGGGTAGCTGGGTATCAATACCGAGTTCTACTTGATGGTCTGTTACCATTACTTCATTCCCCTAACCCCCAGTTCCAAGCCTAGAGAAAGGAGGAGGGCGACGCTGATAATCTTTGTTATGACATAGTATCTTTAAACAGCAAATAACCAACTATATTGGCATACGACGCTCGAGCTCTTCCTCCTCCTTCGACAATTCCTAAGTGGGGACCTTGAGAGCGCCTCTGATTGGTGTTCACAGTGAGAGGCGCTTTATAAATTTATAAATACAATACAATACAAGACATTCATGGTCATTACATAGTGGCTTTTAAAAAAATATGTAATAATAATAATAATAATGATGATGATGATGATGATGATGATGATGATGATGATGATGATGATGATGATGATGATGATGATGATGATGATGATGATGATGATGATGATGATGATGATGATGATGATGATGATGATGATGATGATGATTATGATGATGATGATTATGATGATGATTATATAGAACATTAATAGTAAAATATTAGCATGTATAAAGCGCTGGTCGTTAAACACCTTTTAAATGTCGTAACCAGATCCTATGTACTCTGCCATTTCGCAAACTGCCCAATCAAAACTGCTTCCACAATTGCCACATGTCTTTGTTACACATACATACAAATCATGGTTTAACTCCGCCCCTACGCGGTGAGTACGGGTTCGAGCCTCCTCCTCCTCGTCTTCCTCTGAGAGAATTACTATGTGAGGACCTTGAGCAAGTCATTCACTCGCAGTTGTTCAGCTTGGCCATTAGACAGCGGCTATTAATAAATGCGCAATAATAATAATAATAATAATAATAATAATAATAATAATAAAAATAATAATAATAATAATGATAATAGTCCAGTCCTTCCCTCCTTCCCTTCATCCTTCCTTCCTTAACTCCTTTCCAGTCCCTGCATCCATCCCTCTTCCATTCTTTTCCCTTCCATCCATCCTTCCTTCCTTCCTCCTTCCTTCATTCCTTCCACTCCCTCCATCCTCCCTTTCTTCCTACACTCCATTTCCCCATAATTCACCCTCCCCACCGCCTCCTTGTCGTAAGCTTATACGCTGAACCCGTATTAAGCAATAATTCTACCAAGCGATCGTCTCCCTGATCAGTCTAGATTAGCCTCATATTCACCATCTTCCTCCTATGCCTGGCTTACCGTCTATAAGCGAAACTAACGCCTCACACGCAGCTGCGAGCAACAAAATGGCGTCGATAAAAATCGACAACGCGCCGACTGCGAGTACGTCTTCTCTGCTATAATAACGGCTCGCTGTCTCTTTCTGCGGCGTCGCTGCTACGCGCGCGGCGGGCGGTCAATGCACCGGCCAACGGCGGGCGTCAACACGTAAGCCACTTCTGTCAGAAAGCGAACAGTGGCGGAGTTACATGGTTGTTTTTATGACACAGCGTCGTTATACAGCAACCAACTAACCAACCGATCGTCAGATAGTCAATGAACGTTTAAAGGCTGTTTTATGTCACACGAACGTTGAGAACTGTTCAAAAATAATTACACAACTCCTTTAGTGTAATTTTCGCCTTATAAGTTAAAGCAGAAGAGTGAAACAACCAAGTAGAAAAATATGCTAAAAATAATCTTTGTCGGCGGAAACGGCCTATGTTGTCATAAGCTGCCGTTAAACTGTGGATCCATCAAAAGAACCGTGTTGAGGCACATGGTTGTTTTGACTCTTCTGCTGTAACTTATAAGGCGAAAATTACACTAAAAAGAGGTGTGTAATTATTTTTAATAGTTCTCACCGTTCGTGTGGCATAATACAGCCTTTAAAACGTTCATTGACTCTCTGACGATCGGTTTGTAAGCTGCTGTTTAACGACGCTATGTCATAACAAAGGCGATTAGCGTCGCCCTCCTCCTCTCTGCAGGCTTGGGACTGGTACTACCAGAGTATGAAGAGTGGCGGATTTCTATCCGACAATTTTTAATTCCAAGGTTTAACGTCGTAGTTTGACATCAAAGGACGTTGACGACAATTTAAACGGTGCAGTGAAAACGAAATCATATCTTCTGAAAGACACCATGAGCTTATAAACGACAGTATTGACACGATGTCATGCTTTTCTTTATTAATAAGGCTGATAAGCCTATAGACTTCACGTTGCATGCAACCTACACCAAATGAATCGTTACTGTTAAGATCCATTTTATGTGAATTTATTCACCACAGTTTAACGTCGTCTTATGACATCAAAGGCCGTTGACGACTTTTTTTATGTGAAGTACAGTTTGAATACCTGTATACCCTCAAATGAAACCGTTTTAAAGGTGTCTAAATCGATTGCATCTGATGTGTAGATAAAGAAGTATTTGAGTATATCTTATGCCTGCTATCAAATGTCCTTGACGTCGATCTAAACTAACCTTATAGATTTTTAAACAATAATCTTTTATACAATCGGTCAGGAGGGCAGTTGCAGCGTGACGAATTAAGCTTTGTCATACGAAGATGATTAGCGTCGCCCTCCTCTTTTATCCTGGTGGCAGACTGGCACCCCTTGAAAACGGGATTGGCCGAGTCCATTGGATTCATGGACTCCGAAAGTTTAACCACCTCATTATGACATCAATTAATTATAGACGTTCACTTCGTTAGGAGGTAATTCTTACTATGGCACGGAACATTGCCCACGACATAAAACGAACTTATATATTGCGTCCTATGGCAGTCTTAAAAAGGTGTCTAAACACAATATTGTCATATTTAAAAATACCTGTTCCATTGCATTATTGTGAAATTATAAAAATATATAAATTATAACTATTATTTTAAAAACCCGATTATATTAATCCCTCAGGAATACAGAAGGAAGAGGAGGAGGAGGAGGAGGAGGAGGAGGAGGAGGAGGAGGAGGAGGAGGATGAGAAGGAGGAAGAGGAGGAGAAGGAAGACGAGGACGAGGACGAGGACGAGGAAGAAGAAGAAAAAGAAGAAGAAGAGGAAGCAAAAAGGAGGAGGAGGAGGAGGAGGAGGAGGGGGTAGAAAGAGCAAGATAAAGAGCAAGAAAGAGAAAAGAACGAAGAAGAAGATGATGAAGACGAAGACGACGAGGCGGAAGCAGCCTCGTTTCCATTCTCCGACATTCCGCCCAATAGATGTCGCTAACAGTATTATCCGCACCAGCGACGCGCGCATGCGCAGTCTCCGGCTTCGGCGACTGGCGCAGACGACGGTCGATATATTCGCGTATACGCCAGAGGTCGCCGCAGAAGAAGGAAGAGCGACAACGACGGTCGCTAGAGGTCACTTTCGTTTCATCTGATGACGAAGACGGAAGCAGTTACACACAGACTGACGAACGCCAACAATTTCCAGTTAAACGATTCTACAACTGTACGACGTCGGATATCGACGCTTTTGATGGCAAGTATACAGATATATCGAAAAGGTCTGAAAAGGCGCTATAGAAATATGAATAATCAGATACATATATATACGTGTATGCGTACGTACTCACTTGTCACATATACATACTTATATGGCTATATGGATTCATTGTACACGATTGGTAAATGGCTCATTTAAACACCTTTGAAACGTTATCAGACGATATTATAGTCATGGGACAGGTTAGCGGCATATATCCATGTATTACTGGATTATATACATACGTTCTTAGGTACATACGTACATCAGATATAGACGATCATGCATGAATTGCATGCATCTACGATTAGATTCGCCCTCCCCGAACCCTCGCTCGCTTCATCACGTCCTTTCCTCTGTCGTTCTCTGTCTCCGTCTGTCTGTCTGTCTGTCTGTCTGTATCTTTCTTATTCTCTATCTATCTATTTATCTATCTTTTCCTGTGTCGAAGAGTAGCCTATGCTGTCTAGCTGTCTTTGATATTTCCGGTCCATGCATTGGACCCTTGATCGGAGCTCTGGTTCTCACGAAATATCGCGAGATCTCTTTCTATCACTGCATTTAGGTCGTTGTCGCATTTCGATAATATAGCGCTACACCACCCAGCCTCCTATCGATGGAAGAGAGCAGCAACTGACGTCTGCATCATCGATGAAGCTGAGGCTGCAGGAGATGCGTGGAAGACGGAAGAGAAGTCAATATCACTTCAAAGAAAGCCGCTCAGTTAATTGCTATGCTATTCTCTAAACTGCAGTTTGCGAGTACTTAGGCTATATGTAAATCGTTCTGGATGAGGAACGTCCATATGGCGTTCTCTGGATCTGGGACTGGGTCTTTATGCGTCACATGTTTTGTTTTATGAGAGTTGTACGACGTATATCACTGACGGTTAGGCCTACATAATAATAATAATAATAATAATAATAATAATAATAATAATAATAATAATAATAATAATTATAATAATAATAATAATAATAATAATAATAATAATAATAAATAATATCTTTTCTTTAATCAAGCGCCTGACAAACGCACTGTGCTGTACATTTACATGTTATGCAATTTAAATCTTAACTACTAACAGAACAGACAGCCTGCAATACAACAGCGCTAATAGCAGCCTACAAAGCATATCCGCCCAACGGGGGCTCGAACTCGGTACCTCACGGTCTCTGTGCCAGATGTTATCCAATGCGCTATCGGCCCCCCCCCAAATGCTTGTCTCTATACACAAATAAGCAGCTCTCATTGTATTAATAGATTGTTATGAATTATTATTAAAAAATTAAAGCGGAAACGAATGTGCTCTCGCACGCACATTGATAATGGTCGTGTTACTCGTGTATAGCTGGAGTTAAGTAAGTAACAAAGTAAGTATATTCTTTATTCAACCAACTGCATATCCGCACTTCTGTGTACATACATTTATACAGAGTATAACATTCTTATTATAAACGATCTGCGTGAAAGATTGTCAGCTTGGTAGTCTTACGCATACATGTAGGGCTTAGAGATTAATCAACGAGATCCCGCCTGTTAATTACTCATTATTATTTCTACGCATTTATTAAGCACCACTATAATATAGTTGCGCTTTATAAATGCGAAATAAATGAATTATATATTAATTATTATAATTTCACAACGATGCACTGAAACAATTATGTATAAATATAATGTTTTGTTTAGACACCTTTCAAAAATTGCAAATGGCTCAATATATTGGTTCATTTTGATTGGTGGGCACTGTTCCATGGTAAAGCTCCTAAACAATTTCCCATAATAAATTGAACGTCTTTTCATGTCGTAAGATTGTATTGTATTGTATTTGAACACTTGTTATAGCGCCCCCTACCAGATTTCCCATTCAGAGGCGCTCCTGACTACTGCGCGGACGCTGAATCGGAGTTTCACGCCGAAGCGCATGAGCAATTGCGAGTGAAGGACTTGCCCAGGGTCCCTACGCGGCGACTTTGAGGTGGATTCTGAACCCGCAACCCTCCAGCTGCAAGGCACCGAACATACCCCTACACCACCGCGCCCCAGTATATTGTGTTGTGTTGTATTGTATTGTACTCCACGTTTATATTGCGACCGAGCCACCCGCAGTAAAGATCCGAGAAATTAATCTCTGATAAATAGATCGACCCGGAATCGAACCCGGGCCGTCAGCTTGGCGAGCGGGCTACCAACCCACTCGGCCACTTAGGATCTCTTATGCTGAAACTGCTTACCTAATCGATTGTGTATGAGACTATGGCTTTAAATTCTGTAAGTTAAAGTAAAGGTCGACGTCAAGGACATTAATAACAGGTATAAGATGTCCTTAAATGTTTATTAATTAACAAATCATAACATCAAATGCTGCTGTTGAAATGCAATCTATTTGGACACCTCTAAAACGGTTTCATTTGAGGGTATGTATTCAACATCGGCGTCAATTATATACGTGTACTCCCCTAATAGCATAGTTGTAAAAAAGCGGTAGGAACAAAATAAAAACGAAATAAAACGTCGTTTTTTCTAAAAATAAAAACGGAAAAAAACAGAAAAAAACGGAAAATAAAATAATTTGACTTTGTTACATCTTTTCTGCATTTTAAAATTAAAAACCTTGTTTACACAATTTTATTTTAATCAGCAAATAATACAACTTTATAAGTAAACACCAAGTAACATTAATCCACAACAATTATTTTCTTTTTCATAAGTTTGCTTTAATAAGAAATTGAGTTATTAAAAATACTGAAATCTTTTCAAATTTAAATTGTACACACAAATCCACATAAGTCCATGCTGACATAAACAATTAAAAACTAAAATTTTGTAACTATAGGCCTAGAGTGTAAGTAATCAAAAATTGTACTTACAATTTTGACTTATATTAGAACGTAATAATATATTATGGAGTCAGTTTATCAGTCAATCTGAGACTACTGTGTACAAAGACAACATTTCGCATTTTGGATAACTTATAAATTAAAATAACTTTTATAAATTTTATTTCCTGTTCTGTGCTATTTTATTTCTCAACTGATGACACTAAATAGTGACGTGAATTAGATGAATCCTTGAAAGGATGGAGACAACGTAAGGGATATCAGACAAGAATAAAATTAAACAAATAATGACAGACAGTAAATAAATAAATAAAGTTACATACAAAAATAAAAACGGAAAAAAACGAGACGAAAATAAAAACGAAAAACGACGTTTTTGGAAAATAATAAAAAACGAAAAAACGTTTTTACAACTATGCCTAATAGGCTTGTACCTCTCCTTGTTCTATATATGGCGCTCGAAACATTGTTTCTATTATGACAACTGAAAGGTAAAAATTGCGCAAAATAACCTAGTCATTCTCCCCTAATTCCTCCTCCTCCTCCTTCTCATCTTCGTCCTCATCTAATTCTTCATTCCCTTGGTCGCCATCTTCCTCCTTTTCTGTGCCACTCTGCGCATTTTCTTATTAATTAATGCAAGCCTACACTCCACGCGCGTTCAAAACTCCTCTCGTCGTCCTATACAACGTGTTCATAAAACGAGTGGCACACTTCGGTTTTCGGATGAAGACGCTATATAAATTTTCGATCACAATTACAAGGACAAAAAGCACGGGTAATGGCTTTGCAAGCAATTCGCGCAGTGCTGAAACTTCGCCACCGCCCGTACTCTACTTGTTCCAGTTCCCAAGCCTCGATAAAGGGGGTATCCGGACAATTCCCCGGACAATTTCCCTCGGACATTCCCCCACCCCCTGAACAGTAAGTAGATAAGTAGTATATATATAAATCCTCTGGCTCATTACAAATGCGCTACATAAATATACGTGATTCTCCCATAGCCTAGGTTATTAATGATCACACGTCCACGCGTTTCTTTTAAAAAAACTGTTGGGAAATCCCCAAGGTATCGATCGATGAGTCATCGCGCGCGAAAGTTCCCAACAGTTTCGATCAGTCGTCAGTCTCGATGATGAGCCGTCACACGGTCGAAAAGTCTTCATTATTGACCCACGAATTAAAGGACTCAGGATAACCAAGCCATTTAACCAAAGATTTCTTTCCGCGTTTTCTAATCACTTTTTCAATCCTATATAATTCTTGAGTCGTCTTCTGTAGCTCTTGCTCGTAGAATGAGCC
>JACEVL010001816.1:0-23418 GCA_020284085.1 Aporrectodea caliginosa
ATGCGGAGATCATTTCTGGATGAGCAATTTAACTACCACTTACTCTGTTCTCAGTCCTTGTGGGGCCCGATAGTGCATTGGATAGCACACTGGCAATCTGGCATAGAGAGCGAGAGGTACCGAGTTCGAGCCCGTAGGCGGACCTGCTTTGTACGACGCTATTAGCGCCGTGTATTGCAGGCTGTCTGTTCTGTTAGTAGTTAACCACCACTACACGCTAGAATGAGTGCCACCTTCTTTTAAATTCGACGCAAAGCCACGTTTACTAATACGATTGTTTTTCAAGCGTCTGTTTAAATCGTTGCGATTACTTCGGTCGAACGGCACTACATCATGCGCATTCAAACGGTCACGTGGGGTGCGTGGTATTTCTCGACGCATTCGGGGTCAACATCTGGTCACTCGACAACAACTTCAACACGCCGTTAGACGTCGCTGCAATCCACAATCGAATGACCGTGGTCAGCACTCTGGATAAGGCGGCGGCTGACCAGATGTCCAGCAACGTCCGAGCGGTCAAGTCGGTCATCCGTGACGCCGAGAGACGAACTAAGCGCTTTCAGAAGTCTCCTCAGAAGATGGAGGTCGCAGGAGCCGACGGCATGAAGCTGAGCTCGAGTCGTATAGCTTCCCATCCTATCCTGATTTTTTCGCCATAAAACTATTCATGGATCCAGCCTTTATATCTTAAAACCATTCGAGAACCATTCTAAATCCATTCTAAATACATTCAAGAATCAACTCTAGCTCAACCGTCTCTACATTCTAACTCCATCCTATTATTATTTGATTGTATTACTACTACTATTTCTATTAGTATGCATTTATTAAGCGCCACAATCCAATGGCCGATGGAAGTCAGTTTTCTATTGTTCATCATCATTTTGTGGACGCTAAGGACCGTTAACGTCGACCTTACCCTATGCGTTGGACGTGTGTTAAGGATTGGATCCACAGTTTAACGGCAGCTTATGACAACATAGGCCGTTGCCGCCGACAAAGATTATTTTTGGCATATTACAGACTCTTAGACTAGCGATTAAACGCATCTGACGCGAGCGTTTTAAAGGTGTCTAAGACGACCACTTTATCATTTATTGTTAAGCGACATCTTGTAGCCGCGAAGGTCAATTACGTCGACCTTTAACTTATATTTCAATTATGATACATTTCCATTTGTGGCTTTGATCCTGTTTAACGACACTCCGTCATAAGAGAGATAATCAGCGTTGCCCTCCTTCATCCATGGTTAAGAATGACACCACCGAAGGACTTGGCAATAGACGATACTGACTCGTTCATAATAATAATAATAATAATAATAATAATAATAATAATAATAATAATAATAATAATATACATTCTGCTGCACGCCTTGTCATGACCACCCGGGCCTCATGAAATTCGACGCTGGATTACGAGCTGGCACCGAGAGCATTCTTAACATCGCTCTCTCTGACGATCAGTGGTTACTCACATCCATGCCTATCAGGATGGGCAGACTTGGAATAAGAAGAGCATCTTCGTTGGCACTTTCCAGCTTTTTTAGCCTCAGCCGCAAGATCTCAACTCACCCAATCGCTCATCCTCACTCTCACTCAGGTGCCTGAAGACTCTATCGTGGAAGTAATGAGAACCCGATGGCAGCAGAGCATTGCAGAAACGACCGACTTCCCATCAACAGACGGCAATCAGTCTTCATGGGACACGCCGCTGCTCTCGGTGGCCATGCTGGAGATAACATCGCGCTCTCGGGATTCGTACGACCGGGCGAGGCTTAATGCTACACAGGCCCCACACGCCTCGGACTGGCTATTCGCCCTCCCTCTAGCTTCTCAAGGCTTAAGACTCAATGACGAAGATATGAGGGTAGCGGTGGGCTTGAGACTGGGGCGGTCATCTGTGCCCCACACACATGTCCATGTGGTACAATGGTTTCAGCCAGAGGATCGCACGGTTTGGCTTGCACGTTGGGTTTCGGCAGACAAGCCAGACACTCTTCCATCAATGAAATCGTGCTACGCAGCCTCATCAGGGCAGGTACACCGTCGATCAGGGAACCGACTGGCCTCGCCCGATTGGATGGGAAAAGACCAGATGGCCAAACCCTGATTCCATGGAACAACGGGCGTTCCCTGATTTGGGATGTCACAATTGTAGACACTTTTGCGCCGTCGTACTTGGTCGAGACAGCTGTAGCGGCGGGAGGAGCGGCGGAAATAGCCGCGACTAGAAAGAAGAACAAATACGAGGAGCTTCAAACAAGATACCTTTTTACTCCAATCGCGATAGAGACGATGGGACCTTTGGACCAGGAGGGCCTGGCTTTCGTCAAGGAACTCGGCAGACGGTTGACCAGAACAACGGAAGATCCACAAGAAACCTTCTTCCTTTTTCAAAAGATCTCTGTTACTGTCCAGCGATTCAACGCTGTCGCATGCCTTGCTACAATGGGGCCCTAGAACTCTGATCTTAGAGGAACAATAACCGTTTTATAATAATAATAATAATAATAATAATAATAATAATAATAATAATAATAATAATAATAATAATAATAATAATAATAATAATAATAATAATAATAATAATAATAATAATAATAATAATAATAATAATAATAATAATAATAATAATAATAATAATAATAATAATAATAATAATAATAATACTATGTAAAAGCATTGGCTACAGAGATTGGGTGTGGCCATATGCGAGCCGCACGTATGCGCATGCGGTACTTCCGTTTCGTCTAGAGGTACGCATGGGTTGTCGTGCTCACTGGGATTCGGCCGACAAGCGAGGCACAGCAATATCAATGAACTCATCCATCGTAGCCTCAACAGAGCTGGCATCCCGGCAGTCAAAGAGCCGTCCGGCCTGACTAGATCGGATGGCAAAAGACCGGACGGGCAGACCTTGATACCGTGGAGTGGTGGACGGACCTTACTATGGGATGCGACGGTGGTGGACACGGTGGCCGCCTCATATATTTCGGAGACAGCGGCCGCGGCTGGTGGGGCGGCAGAGATGGCCGCCGCAAGGAAGCACGTCAGGTACTCGGAGCTGGAAAGGAGATACACGTTCGTACCTGTCGCCATAGAAACCTTCGGTCCCTTCAACAGAGAGGGCCTCGACTTCTTATCGGAGACCGGAAGCCGACTGTCGAAGACTACCGGTGACACTCGCGAAACAAGCTTCCTCTTCCAAGGCCTATCGGTCATTATCCAACGCTTCAACGCGGTGGCTTTCCAGGGCACCATGTCAAGGCTGCCGGGAGCCGACGAGCGGCGAACTCTGGACAGATCCAACAGAGGATATCGATAATAGAGCTACTTTTAGCCAACACTCCATAATAATAATAATAATAATAATAATAATAATAATAATAATAATAATAATAATAATAATAATAATAATAATAATAATAATAATAATAATAATAATAATAATAATAATAATAATAATAATAATAATAATAATAATATATTTTCTTAATAAGCGCCTGACAAACGCACTGCGCTGTACATTTACATGTTATGCAATTTAAATCTTAACTACTAACAGAACAGACAGCCTGCAATACAACGGCGCTAATAGCAGCCTACAAAGCATATCCGCCCAACGGGGGCTCGAACTCGGTACCTCTCGGTCTCCGTGCCAGATGTTATCCAATGCGCCACCGGGCCCCCCATGCATACGTAGTTTAACGATGATGTGTCGCCCTACTCTTTTATTGGCTAAAACGACGTCGACCTCTATTCAATTATTTCCAATGTTAGTTTTTCCGCTGTTTATCATTATTTTCTGCCTGCCATGGCCAATAACATCGACCTCACCCTGTGAGTAACGTTTACATGGTTTTTAGTGTAGCGATTGAGCGCATTGGCTGAATTTATAGATGCTGCCGAATGCATGTTAAAGGTGTTTAATGCGAGCAATATATCATTAATTAATTAGCGACATCTTGGAATTGGCGCACAATGGATTATCATAATATATATCCGCATTTATTATGCGACACTGCTTTGTGACAAAACGTCAATCTTTGAAGCTGAGCAATTGTAAGTAAAGGACTAACTCAAAATTACTACACGGTAATTTTCTCGAACCAGTACTCATTGCGATGCAAGGCAAGAACTCATCCAATCGGCTACAGTGTCCCAAAAATCTTAGGTAAAAAATCTAATCGATTCCCCAACAGAAACTGATGAGGTAGTGTCCCATCTGACGGCGAGTGGTGGAAATGGTCTCTGCAGGCAAATCTTCACCCGACCGTCCACCATTACACCTCTATAGCGTAAGAAGATGCAGTTATATCAGATGTAGTAACTTATATAGCACTATCGTCGTTAAGCACACAAGTCATCGGTCAATGCTCGCTTAAAGAACATCTGAAGTTGAAACCACAGTCTATAGGAGTAGCCCAGTCAAACTTAATAAACAAATATTGAAACTTGAACTATATGTTATTAATAATATTTTCAAAATAAAAATATGCACATACTTACTTTTTCATTTTAATTATTTGTGGTCTATATTTCCTACTCAAAAAAGCAGACGATAATACGATTGAAAACTGCATGGAGGAATATTCCTATGTAGCTCTCAACACTGGTGCCCCCACCTACATCCAACGAAATGGCGGTTCCAGTCATCTAGACCTAGCCCTAGCAACTACCTCCTTGGCCAAGAAGAGCTCCTGGACTGTTCTCTCTGACTCTTTAGGAAGTGACCACCTACCATGCCTCATAGCGATCAATGAAAGAGTGACGATAGAGGACCTGCACCTGCCAAAGTGGCTCTATAAAAGAGCAAACTGGGACAAATTCAAAACTGATTGCAAAAAGGAGATCACCCCAGATATCATTACTGAAGACATTGAGGCCAGCAGCAACCTGTTCGTGGAATTACTTCAAAAACTTTCAGAAAGACATATACCGAAGAGCAAACGACGAACTAACGCAAAAGATGTACCTTACTGGACAGACAGCTGCACAGAGGCAGTGAATGCAAGAAACAAAGCCAAGACAAGGATGCAGAGAACGAAAAACCCGAAAGACATCCAAGAGTATCGACGACTGAAAGCATTAGCCCAGAAGACAATCAGGGACGCCCAGAAATCCAGCTGGCGTGATTACTGCACGTCCCTGAATGACAAGACTAAAGTAGGCAAAACCTGGAATGCAATCAGACGGATGTCAGGTGTCAAATCAGGGCCGTCTATCCCAACTCTCAAGAAGGATGGGCGCATCTTTGAGGACAATGTATCCAAGGCAGAACTGTTCGGAAACTCCTTCTCCGAGGTATCGCGAACCCGGAACTATTCTCCAGAATTCCAGGCTCGAAAGGCTGGTTTTGAGGAACAGCATAAACAAGATCTCCACGAAGACCAAACACTCGCACCAGACGACAGCCCGCTCAACGAGACTTTCGATCTTCAGTCGCTCCGCATAGCTCTCCAGAAGTGCAAGAAAAACACAAGTCCCGGAGAAGATGGCATCTCATACGAAATCTTGGTAAAGCTTCCACAGCCTAGCCTTCAAACCCTTCTGAAGCTGTACAATCTCACCTGGGATAGGGGGATACTCCCATTTGCCTGGAAGAGATCTGTCGTTACACCGATATTAAAGCCAAACAAACCCGCCCACGAGCATAGCTCCTATCGCCCAATTGCACTAACATCTGTGCTGTGTAAAGTGATGGAGCGATTAGTCTGTGACCGACTCAGCTGGCACATGGACACAAATGGGCTTTTCAATCAACATCAATCCGGCTTCAGAAGAATGAGATGCTGTCAGGACCACATAATCCGTCTCCAAGATGACATCCAGAGGGCTTTTGCTGCTGGGCAGACGACGACTGGAGTTTTCATCGACCTGGAAAAAGCGTTCGACCTCATGTGGACGGACGGACTGCTCTACAAACTGCAACGCCTCGGCATTCAGGGACAGATGTTCAAATGGATCAGAAACTTCCTCTCCGACCGAAGTATCCGTGTCCGAGTTGGAGCATCTCTGTCCAGTTCGTTTCAAATGGAAAATGGTTCTCCACAGGGCAGCGTCATCAGCCCGGTCCTCTTCATTATACTTCTGAACGATATCCCAGAACCAACAAACGGCATAAAACTGTCTCTGTATGCCGACGACAGCGCTATCTGGCGGTCTAGCCACAAACAAGAGGTAAATGAACGTGAACACCTGTAATGTGCCGGAAACAGTCCTACACTTCCTGATGCAGTGCCCTGACCAGGCGACCCTGCAAAAGAGACTCCAGGATGAATGTCACCGTCAACAATTGAACTACAGCCCTCGAACTATACTAACACACCCAAATTGCCAAGACATTGTTCATAGATATCTAAAAAATATACAAAAGACCTTGTAAGAGACCTAGCATGAACTTATAATCGAAAACTTACGGACACAGTTTCACAACCACTGTCAGAACATTATTAGCCAGACCTCGTTCAGCAACGCCCATCGTCCTTGTCACGGAGGCGTCGTTAAATAAATAATAGATATAATCGTCAGAGTAACACATCATCCAAAGCTCTTACGGTAAGGTCGACGTGGACGGTTCATAGCAGCCACAAAATGGTGATAAACAACGGTAAACTGCTCTGCCATCGAGTGGTGCCAGTCCGAAGACTGGAATATTAAGGAGGGCGACGCCATTTATCAGTTGCTCGATAGGATGGGACGTGCTTGTCAAAACCGGTGGTTGGTGATGGAGTTGCATGAAAGACAGTCGAGGCATTTCTTAGTATTTTGACTCTTAATTGCATTGTATGTTAACGACAGGCGATGATCCGACAATCGGTCGCTAGGTGTCGTTTTTCCCCCACGTCTTTAGACTTAGAAGAATTTCTAACACATTATAGAAATGGATCCAGTTTGCAATGATGAAATTTCGCGCCTTGAATTTGTGGAGTAAAGATTTCTAGGTAGTTTTAATTAAATAACGGTCGCTAGAGTCGATTTTTCTCTGTAACTTTCGAAATACCATGATAACTTGGACACCTTTTGAAAGATCGTCACGGGTAATATAATATAAAGGCTAAATCGCCTCGCCTGCGACGATTGGTCATTGATATTGCTGAGTTATCGATTGAAACTAGGACAAGGTTGGCGGCTCTTGAGGATAATTATGTTGCGTTAACTTAAGGTCACTAGAGATCGATTTTTTGCCCGTAACTTTCAAAGTACATTATGAAATATTTACACACCTTTCGAAATAACATGAAGATTAATATGAAAGATCAAATTAATCGCTTCGTACATGACGTTAACTCCGCCACTGTTCGCTTTCTGACAGTGCCAGTCCCAAGACTGAATAAAGGAGGAGGGCGACGATAATGATCTTTGTAATCACACAGACTCACAGAGTCGTTAAACTGAAACTAAATACACATACATGACGTTATTTTCTGCTGTGGTGAATCTATTGACTGTTTTTCGCTTCGACGTTAACTGTATCTCATGCCACAAGAAGGAGGAGTAAACCGAAGAGGAAGAGGAAGAAGACAGTGATGAAGAAGAGTTGCAGGGGCGGAGAAAAGGAGGAGATGGATAAAGATCAGAAGGAAGAGTTGGAAGAGGAAAAAAGGGAGAAGGATAAAGGGGAGGAGGAAAATGAGAAGGAAGACACGAGGAAAGGAAAAGGAAGAGGAGGAAAGAGAGAAGGAAGAGAAAGATTAGGAGGAGAAAGAGAAATAGAAGAATCGATACAAAGAGAAGACAGGAGAAGGCGAGAGAGAAGAGCGAGGAGGAGAAAAAGGAGAAAGAAGAGGAGGAAAGGGAGATAGAGAAGAGGATGATGAAGAGGAATTTATTATAACAAAACAATTTTATAAATAACAGGGTTCTTCTTATTAGGCCTAACCCAAAAATGGGACGAAGATCAAAGAAGGCAACCAAACTCATAAAACCTCATTAAACCCAATGTAACTAAAACCTAGCGACAGGTTAAACGTATCCCTCATCTCTCCCGCCGTTAGTCTTCCTCACCCCGAAAGGGACCCTTGATCGTTGCATCAGGCAACTCCAGGCAATATGTGCCAATGCTCGCTTACAGATTCAAAAATATGTTCTTGCTGATTTTCTGGAGCATGGTATCCGTTTGGTCAGACCGCTGCCCTTGTAATGTTGAGAGTATGGGCTCGTGCCTTCTCCCCAGAGACGATTACTGTGTAGTGACCTTCACTAACGATTGGTCAGCACCATCGATTGACCCCGCAATAGTGGACATAACCTCCGAGCAAGGACGCATAACTTTAACCTACCTTACCTGAAAAGAGGACCGTAACTACATATCCCGCATCCTATAATTATAAGAATGCCTACTGACTTAGTTATACCGCTCCCTTAGAAGCCCTGAACCATGTGATTTGTTGAAGTTGCGTTTTGTCAGCTCCTGAGTCTTCAATAAACGAGTATTGTCTTGTATTGTATTGTATTGTAATAAATTACAACTAATTCGCGCGCCAAATCCAAGTTCTCGCTAAGCAATATAATTATTATACAGTGCTCGCCTTATACACCTTTAACACGCATACATCCGAATTTATAAATAGAGCAACTGCGTTTAATCGCCAGTGACAAATAGAGCACTGGTCTGCGTTTAATCGCAAGTGATAGTAAGATCTGTAACATGCCAAAAATAATCTTTGTCGGCGGAAACGACCTTTGTTGTCATAAGCTCCCGTTAAACTGAGGCTCCAATCCAATCGCCAGGAAGTCCACCACTGTTCGCTTTGTAACAGTGCCAGTCTCAAGCCTCGATAAAGGAGGAGGGAGACGCTAATGGTCTTTGTTGCCACACAGATAGTCGTTAAACAGAAAAACCAGCCAATCGCCAGTGCCACTTTGATCCTGACATTATACAGAAATATCGATGACAACGTCTCTTGGCGGCCACAAAATGTCGGTAAAAAATTGATCTCTACGGGTAGATCCATTCTTTCCCAGTCATTGCCCAGAACCACGTTAATGGCCCTAGGCAGCCACAAAATGACGATAAGCAATGCAAACTGCCTCCGGTCGAGTATGTACAATATGTAAGACTATTATTTACAGCACTCACTTTGTGACACGGGGCGTAAGGGTTCGACCCTCCTCCCGTAAAACGGTTACTATTATGATTATCCTACGCTCGGCTATCCCTAGATGTCGCTAAGGAATCGATAATGCAGTGATCATCTTAGACACCGTTAACACGGATACTTCAGACGCTATAAATGAAGCAAATGCATTTAATCGTTAGAGACAAGGCTAAGAACTCTCGTAGATATAAGGTCGACGTTAACAGCCCTTGACGGCCAGAAAAAGGAGCTAAACAAACGGTGCAAAATTGCCTACCATCGGGTGGTGCCAGTCCAGTGCCTTGATAGTAGTTATGTATAGGCTTTTACTGGCTCACTGCCATGGTCAGGTTCCTGGCTCACCCGTTCCTGGCTCACCCGTTCCTGGCTCACCCGGTCCTGGCTCAATGACGTCATCGAAAGTTCAAAGGTCAATCGACGACGGGCGCCTCGGCCAAAAACAGACACCCATTAAATTTGGCCAAGGGTTGCGCGGGTGGGGCGTGCGTGTGCCTACCCCTCCCCATTCTTCTTCATTCGCACTACATCACTTAGCAAAGCTCAATGAATATTCATTATTTGCAAGTTCCGCATTCCATTTGGGCCTTTCACACACGGGCACGCTGCCAATTTTTATAAGCGCAAGATGACAATTCGTTCAAGCAATACAATCTTTTCACCTAGGCAAGCACTCAATTTTTACTCCATAGCATTCATCTAGCGCCCATACGCATCATCCATCTTTGCTCAAGCATTGCAAGGCGCCCTTTTTGCAAGCTTTCTTAGTACAATCAAGGTGCGTATGTCGATACATTATGCGTTTATACTTGCAACCAATGACAGTACAAGCCAGTGAATTATCCAATAAGGGGCTCTTTAGGGTTTGACGTCACACACACTCTCAGCGACATGCTCTAGTAGCCACCTCGAATTATAGAGAAATGGGCTGAGTTAGGTTTCACTTACTTGAAACTCGGCTAATTTGACTGACATTAGTATAATTTTGAGTAGTTGTACATAGCTTTAACTTTAAGAATGATCAATGTTGGGCATAGGCTTACAATTTAAGGGCGTTTTCTCATTGTAATTTATATTTTAAGCGTACAACCCTCACATTAGCCTTCTATAGCACTTTACTAAGAAGCAAAGTTATCAAATTATGTTTAATCTAGCATTGAGTGGGCTGAGTTGACATTTATTTTGAATCACTATACAGATCGCTACGAATATTTTGCATCAACCGACTACATGAGCGCGACATATTCCATTTTACTAAGAGTTAGCTTTAGCCTAGCGAGTGGCGGAGTGAATAAGAGCTAATGCAAGGAGGGTTCAACATCTCTTGCTACGCTTTTGAAATTTGTGAAAATCGTGAATTATAAAACACTCATCAACGTTCAGTGCTTATATTCGCCCGAATTTAGTTTTTCTATAGCTCAAAACCTACTTTTATACTCTCAGTAAGCATATTATTGACATATTCTAGAGCAAACATACCAATTGTAGGCGTTTATATTATAGAATGAGTGATTTTACATGACACACTTATCAGTTTCTAGTCGACTTGTAGAGTTAAGTTGAGTGGTTTCTTAGCGAACCTAGTGTTTTCATTGTTAGGCCTATATGGAGGGGTCTTTCAAGAGCTCGCTTGGCATGCTTTTACAACAGTTGTCTTACACTTATACTATTTTAAGGTTTTCGCAATTCATTAGACATTTACTCAATAGAAAATTTTAAGTAGGCTTCGCATATTTAGTCGTGAAGAGGCTGTTTTGTCGTGCATTTTTGAATGAATATAAATTTTATCCTCGATTAATCCTTATAGGCATGGCACCATATCATTCATTACCAAGACACTTAGGCTTAAACTTATCACATTGTGTATAATCTAGACATGGCCATGCTGAGGTGACGTGCATTTTGAAACACGATACAATTATTTGCATCTTCTTTACGACTTTACCTAAAACTCGCATTCAAAGCTAGCTTGACAGTAGAATATTGAGATGGTATGCCCTCCAGAAACTTCATTCTCGCGGAGTTTTTCCATTAAACATTCATATAATTCAATTCAGCCTTATAAAGTTTCTTAGCTATCTTCTTCATTGTGTGAATTGGCGTCTTTAGTTTTTCACGAGACGATGACCGTAATGGCAAACAACAGTTTTACTTGTGCAATAATTTCGACAAATGGTTCTTAATTCGGAAAATCTCAAATTCATTGAGATTCAGGTGGCGGGGAAAAACCCCAATTGGGTAATTTTTGCTTAACATGCGACTTTACAGTGACAGAGTGGTACAGAGAGAGAGAGAGAGAGAGAGAGAGAGAGAGAGAGAGAGAGAGAGAGAGAGAGAGAGAGAGAGAGAGAGATGGAGTGCGGGAGGGAGAGAGTGAGAGGGTGATGGAGAGCGAGCGAGCGAGAGAGAGAGAGAGATAGAGATGGAGGGAGAGAGCGAGATGGTGATGGAGTGAGAGCGAGAGAGAGAGAGAGAGCGAGTTACTCTCAATTCTTACCCAATAGAAACAACATTACTAGAGAAAGCGAACGTGCGACAATGTAGAATCTAACACATTTCATAAATTTTGCGAAAAGTACAGGAAGGAACATGTACATTTCGAGTAAGAGGCTTAGAATTAGCGTTAGCGACCTATGCTTAGGCTTTACATATCCATAGAAGGCTGAGTTGCATCGCATTTTTGCAAGACGTGACTGACTGAGCAATTCTCAATGAATATCCTATACTTACTATTCTGGTTTTACTTCTCTTAGTAGTTTCTGATATTGTGCGTTTCTTCGTTTAGCTTTCTCAGTTTCAACTCTAAGCTTAGCTTTCATATCCTGTGGTTTTTCATCTCATACATTTCTTATCGTGTGCTTTTCAACTCTTAGGTTTCACATCATATGGTTTTCAACTGCTAGGTTTCACACGTTTAGATAACTAGATTTGATAAGATGGAGTCATCGGTGAAAAGATGCTGACTGTGCGTTAAAATGTGTTCTTTTAAGGGACACGTCGTTTTTCAGCGTTGCAAAGGTATGTGACTGAGAGCGAAACTCACAAATTTTAGACGCTGAAACAGAGGCGAACATGGTAAACTTAAGACGGTAACTTGTATGGCCCCATTTAAGACAGATCACTCTTCGAATTTACAGGTTTTTAGCGGAAATAACTGATGATGTATTTTCTGACACGTTTCACATTGCCATACCACGAATACTCAGTTGAAGGAAAGAGGGAGGGGAGGGGTTTTCCACTAGCCCGCCCGCCCGCCCGCGCGCCTGCCCTAACCAATATAGACCGAGGCTAGGAAAGAGCGAAGTCACTTCGCCACTTTGACACACGCATTTTATAAAATTTTAAAACAACAAGACAGAAAACCAGAAGACCGAATCGTCACACTGGAAAGCGTGACGCCATAAACTCGTGCTTAAGCTGCTAATATTTTCAGAGTATAGAATTGCGTTGTAAGGCATTTTATTTGTAAGGTGGTTCGAATGTAGGCATGAATTTCCAAGTTTGTCATCTATAAGTATTCTCAAACTGATTTTTGTTAAGATTTCTCGATGCGTGCACACGGTTGACCATTGCCAGAAATATGGGAGGTTCTTTAGCGGCAGCTGCCGCCGCTGCGTGCTTTCGCCTCCGCCCTTACCATCCTTATACTTTGAATTTAAACGCCTGAAATATCATTGACATGGCGTCTTTCCACCAACGCCGTTGCCTCAGCTCTGAGAATAATCGCAATCGAAGGTTTTTCGCTCTCACAACAAACATAAATCAGTTACACAGTTAAAGTTAAACCCTGTGTTTGCAACATTTGACTATGCTTCTCAACTGAAAAAACTAGCAGTTCACAAGCACGCTGCTCTCAAGGCGTGGGTTTCTACAGCTCTTGTTGGTGCTGTCACTACTGCTGTTGGTTTTAATGAAAAAATTTGTATAAGCTGCCCGGTGCAAGCAACCAAACATCTCTCACGCTGAAACATTTTTTATTGCTCGTTTGCAATTCTTTAAGCTTTTAATAAATAGATGGACATCGTCCTCTGCTTGAAGCTACTATAATCACACTTACTTACTTACTTAACAAGTTGTCTGAGTCACAGCTCAGTGGCTGCAGTTATATCTGTATCTACGGCTGCTGCTGCGGCTGCCACTGCTGCTGCAACCGAAGTGGTTAACAAAGCAGTGAAATTACAGAGGCCACACAAGACTTTGAATACAAAGTCCAAGTTTGGCCAGGATGAATATAACACCTTGGTCACTCGTTCTGCTTATAACGACCACTCTAGTGTACATTGAACCTCACGCGCCAGTTGCGGCAGCCGTCGAAGGGGTAACAAAGCGTTGAAATTACACTGTCTCAAAGTCCTTGCTTAAACGTTCAATTCATTGAGTGAACACGATTGTTTGTTTACAATGTCCATTCCACATGTGGCATGTAAGCATTTGGTCAGTCGTTCTTGCTTATAACATCCACTCTAATGTACATTGAACCTCACGCACATTGCAAACGAAGACAGTGGAAAGTAAAATTGACATGTTTCCTGCACACTAAAATACCAGATGTAAATATGTTGAAGCGAATTTGATAAAGCTTAAGTTTTCACTTCTACTGAGTAACAGATTTAGGTTTGTTGTGAGAGCGAAAAACCTTCGATTGCGATTATTCTCAGAGCTGAGGCAACGGCGTTGGTGGAAAGACGCCATGTCAATGATATTTCAGGCGTTTAAATTCAAAGTATAAGGATGGTAAGGGCGGAGGCGAAAGCACGCAGCGGCGGCAGCTGCCGCTAAAGAACCTCCCATATTTCTGGCAATGGTCAACCGTGTGCACGCATCGAGAAATCTTAACAAAAATCAGTTTGAGAATACTTATAGATGACAAACTTGGAAATTCATGCCTACATTCGAACCACCTTACAAATAAAATGCCTTACAACGCAATTCTATACTCTGAAAATATTAGCAGCTTAAGCACGAGTTTATGGCGTCACGCTTTCCAGTGTGACGATTCGGTCTTCTGGTTTTCTGTCTTGTTGTTTTAAAATTTTATAAAATGCGTGTGTCAAAGTGGCGAAGTGACTTCGCTCTTTCCTAGCCTCGGTCTATATTGGTTAGGGCAGGCGCGCGGGCGGGCGGGCGGGCTAGTGGAAAACCCCTCCCCTCCCTCTTTCCTTCAACTGAGTATTCGTGGTATGGCAATGTGAAACGTGTCAGAAAATACATCATCAGTTATTTCCGCTAAAAACCTGTAAATTCGAAGAGTGATCTGTCTTAAATGGGGCCATACAAGTTACCGTCTTAAGTTTACCATGTTCGCCTCTGTTTCAGCGTCTAAAATTTGTGAGTTTCGCTCTCAGTCACATACCTTTGCAACGCTGAAAAACGACGTGTCCCTTAAAAGAACACATTTTAACGCACAGTCAGCATCTTTTCACCGATGACTCCATCTTATCAAATCTAGTTATCTAAACGTGTGAAACCTAGCAGTTGAAAACCATATGATGTGAAACCTAAGAGTTGAAAAGCACACGATAAGAAATGTATGAGATGAAAAACCACAGGATATGAAAGCTAAGCTTAGAGTTGAAACTGAGAAAGCTAAACGAAGAAACGCACAATATCAGAAACTACTAAGAGAAGTAAAACCAGAATAGTAAGTATAGGATATTCATTGAGAATTGCTCAGTCAGTCACGTCTTGCAAAAATGCGATGCAACTCAGCCTTCTATGGATATGTAAAGCCTAAGCATAGGTCGCTAACGCTAATTCTAAGCCTCTTACTCGAAATGTACATGTTCCTTCCTGTACTTTTCGCAAAATTTATGAAATGTGTTAGATTCTACATTGTCGCACGTTCGCTTTCTCTAGTAATGTTGTTTCTATTGGGTAAGAATTGAGAGTAACTCGCTCTCTCTCTCTCTCTCGCTCTCACTCCATCACCATCTCGCTCTCTCCCTCCATCTCTATCTCTCTCTCTCTCTCGCTCGCTCGCTCTCCATCACCCTCTCACTCTCTCCCTCCCGCACTCCATCTCTCTCTCTCTCTCTCTCTCTCTCTCTCTCTCTCTCTCTCTCTCTCTCTCTCTCTCTCTCTCTCTCTCTCTCTCTCTCTCTCTCTCTCTCTGTACCACTCTGTCACTGTAAAGTCGCATGTTAAGCAAAAATTACCCAATTGGGGTTTTTCCCCGCCACCTGAATCTCAATGAATTTGAGATTTTCCGAATTAAGAACCATTTGTCGAAATTATTGCACAAGTAAAACTGTTGTTTGCCATTACGGTCATCGTCTCGTGAAAAACTAAAGACGCCAATTCACACAATGAAGAAGATAGCTAAGAAACTTTATAAGGCTGAATTGAATTATATGAATGTTTAATGGAAAAACTCCGCGAGAATGAAGTTTCTGGAGGGCATACCATCTCAATATTCTACTGTCAAGCTAGCTTTGAATGCGAGTTTTAGGTAAAGTCGTAAAGAAGATGCAAATAATTGTATCGTGTTTCAAAATGCACGTCACCTCAGCATGGCCATGTCTAGATTATACACAATGTGATAAGTTTAAGCCTAAGTGTCTTGGTAATGAATGATATGGTGCCATGCCTATAAGGATTAATCGAGGATAAAATTTATATTCATTCAAAAATGCACGACAAAACAGCCTCTTCACGACTAAATATGCGAAGCCTACTTAAAATTTTCTATTGAGTAAATGTCTAATGAATTGCGAAAACCTTAAAATAGTATAAGTGTAAGACAACTGTTGTAAAAGCATGCCAAGCGAGCTCTTGAAAGACCCCTCCATATAGGCCTAACAATGAAAACACTAGGTTCGCTAAGAAACCACTCAACTTAACTCTACAAGTCGACTAGAAACTGATAAGTGTGTCATGTAAAATCACTCATTCTATAATATAAACGCCTACAATTGGTATGTTTGCTCTAGAATATGTCAATAATATGCTTACTGAGAGTATAAAAGTAGGTTTTGAGCTATAGAAAAACTAAATTCGGGCGAATATAAGCACTGAACGTTGATGAGTGTTTTATAATTCACGATTTTCACAAATTTCAAAAGCGTAGCAAGAGATGTTGAACCCTCCTTGCATTAGCTCTTATTCACTCCGCCACTCGCTAGGCTAAAGCTAACTCTTAGTAAAATGGAATATGTCGCGCTCATGTAGTCGGTTGATGCAAAATATTCGTAGCGATCTGTATAGTGATTCAAAATAAATGTCAACTCAGCCCACTCAATGCTAGATTAAACATAATTTGATAACTTTGCTTCTTAGTAAAGTGCTATAGAAGGCTAATGTGAGGGTTGTACGCTTAAAATATAAATTACAATGAGAAAACGCCCTTAAATTGTAAGCCTATGCCCAACATTGATCATTCTTAAAGTTAAAGCTATGTACAACTACTCAAAATTATACTAATGTCAGTCAAATTAGCCGAGTTTCAAGTAAGTGAAACCTAACTCAGCCCATTTCTCTATAATTCGAGGTGGCTACTAGAGCATGTCGCTGAGAGTGTGTGTGACGTCAAACCCTAAAGAGCCCCTTATTGGATAATTCACTGGCTTGTACTGTCATTGGTTGCAAGTATAAACGCATAATGTATCGACATACGCACCTTGATTGTACTAAGAAAGCTTGCAAAAAGGGCGCCTTGCAATGCTTGAGCAAAGATGGATGATGCGTATGGGCGCTAGATGAATGCTATGGAGTAAAAATTGAGTGCTTGCCTAGGTGAAAAGATTGTATTGCTTGAACGAATTGTCATCTTGCGCTTATAAAAATTGGCAGCGTGCCCGTGTGTGAAAGGCCCAAATGGAATGCGGAACTTGCAAATAATGAATATTCATTGAGCTTTGCTAAGTGATGTAGTGCGAATGAAGAAGAATGGGGAGGGGTAGGCACACGCACGCCCCACCCGCGCAACCCTTGGCCAAATTTAATGGGTGTCTGTTTTTGGCCGAGGCGCCCGTCGTCGATTGACCTTTGAACTTTCGATGACGTCATTGAGCCAGGACCGGGTGAGCCAGTGACAGGAACGGGTGAGCCAGGAACCTGACCATGGCAGCCAGTAAAAGCCTATACATAACTACTCTTGATACTACGGGTGACGGTGAAAAGACTTTTATAACGACGATGAATACGATGAACAATGATGATGGTTACGATGAATATTATTAATACGCTCTTATTAAGCGTCCACTATCTACTGACCAAGCATCAATCGATGGCTGAGTAATTGTGAACTAAGGCACAGTAACCGTCTCAGAGGAGGAGTCTTGAACCTATACACTTCGCATTACAAGGCGAGCGGTCTAACCAATCGGTTACCGGGTATTGCTAATTTTAACGCAACTGTAAATTGTATTGTATTTTCGTTTATTCAACGACAAAAGTGCGTAACTTGTGGTTATAAGTAAAGAGCCTTGACAGGTTATAGATATGGATAATGTTCATATCTGTCCTGGATAATGTTACACGCATGCACACATGCTTACATACACACATATACATATATTCATACATACGTAAACCTCGCCGCAGGACATCTATAAATGAAATTTACATAGCGCCCCTTCAGATAACTACTCAGAAGCGCTGTATTGGTTATGCATGTATAAAAATTGTGTATGTATGTATATTATGTATAATGTATGTATGTATGTATGTGTAGATAGATGATATTATTATTCTATGTATTTGTGTATGAGGTATGGTATATATCTATATACTGTCCTCTCTATGCGTATGTATGTTTGTATGCGCGTGTCTGTATGTTTGTGTGTATGTGTGAGTACGTATGTGTATATGTATGCATATATGCATGTTGATTTATGTATATGCATATGAATGCTTGCATGTATGAATATATGTATATGTGTTACAATTACAATTTACAATTATGTAAGCATAGTGTGTATGCGTGTAAGCGTGTGTATGTATGTATGTGAGTGCACTTATGTATGCATTTGCATATTTGTGCATCTTTGAATGCATGTATGCATATATCTGTATGCATGTGTTTCTGTATGCATATGTTTATGCATGTATATGTGTATGGATATCTGTTTGTACGTCTGTACGTACGTAGGTATGTGTGCGCACGTATTTGCATATGAATGCATGTATGTATGACCTTTGTATTCTGATAGGAAGACTTCAGATAAGAATTGTATCCGCCTCTTATGTAGCGCCTCTTTATAACCTCAAAAAGGAAATGACCCTCTTTAATCCGCGTAGACAGGGTCGACTTAAATGCCTCAGCAGGTCGCTGGATCCCGTTAACGGTTATAATTATCATTCATAATGCGATGCCTTTTGGACACCTTTAATATGTCTCTGACTGAGAGTATAAAATCGCTCGCTACGCCGCATCTTTAGATCGCTTACAGTAAATGAAGTGAGTTAAACCTAATGATCTTTGTTATCACACAGTGTCGGAAAACTGAAACTACTACTACCGATCAGTAGCTCTTAGCCTACTATATCGTCAGATCGATGTGCATCTGACACCTTTATGCTGTATATTAAAGTCGTTTTTATAAATTCATTAGTTTCACTTTATTGCCAGATTAACTCCGCCACTGTTCGCTTTCTGACAGTGCCAATCCCAAGCCTGGATAAATGAGGAGGGCGACGCTAATGGTCTTTGTTACCACACAGTGTCGTAAACTGAAACTACTACTACTTTCGCCAGTTTAACTCAGTTTGCTCTACAATCGCTACTTTTCAATGCTACGTTGTCAAAATCTTAGTTGGGCGTCATCGAAGTGTTTCTTTGTAAATTAAGTAAGTAAGTATATTGTGTATTGAACTGTCATTCAGTTGAATAAAATTTGCCTTTGACGAATAGGCTATATAACATCACATACAGATTTTAAAGAGGTGTTTAACGGAACAATCTTTTTCGTATTCCTGGTGATGATGTTGCTGCACTCATTGGGCATTACGCTTCCACAGTCCTGTAGCGTGTAGCCTATCACACCAGATGCGATTTTCGCAACTGCCTAATCTGATATGGCCGATAGATCTGAAGATTCGCCCGCAGTTCAAGAAAAAATGCACTACATTGACGTGTTTCCACAGAATTTCATATAATTATTAAATATTACCGCTGGTAGAGGGCAGAAGACACAAAGCAAATCTTATTTATTTTGCACCCAACTTACTCTAACATACTGGCAAATTTTCATCACTATTAGAAAACGTTTTGCTCAAAAAAATGTTTTCACTCCACCCTATTGCACAACCGTGCTTAGTGCCAGCCACTGCCAGTCACAAGCCTAGAAGAATTAGGAGGGCGACGCTAATGGTCTTTCTTATCACACAGCTAGTCGTTAAACAGAAAATTCAATCCATTTTAACCACCGCCATAATCATACCTTTGCAGTTGTAGTCCCAAGTCTGAAGGAAATAGAAGTCTGGCTAGATATCATCTTTGTTATTACACAGTGTCGTTAAAGAATCGCCAGATGTGTTGGCATATGTTAGTTTCAGTCATAGAGTAAGGTGCCAGTCCGAAGCCAAGATAACGGAGGAGGGCGACGCGGATCATTCACATTGTTACACAGCTTTGTTAGACTACGTATAATATGGAAGAAAATCTCGGCCAGTCTGAAATCTGGATGAAGGAGAGCGACGCTAATTGTTTCTCTTATGACCCAGCTTCGTTAAATAGAAGCTACAGCTGCAGATGGAAATAATATAATTATCTAATTGGAATATTATAGGTATCGTTAAACAATTATTAGTACAGTGCTGGTCTTGGACACCTTTAACACGATTTCTGTCCACACTATTAATTTATAAAATGCGCTGAAATGTCAGTGGACCAAAGAGTACATGTAGGTATGACGTCAGCTGTCCATGACGGCCACAAATTGTTGCTTAACAATTAATTATACAGTGGTCGTCTTAGACACCTTTAAAACTTCACTACAGACACTATAAATACAGCAAATGCGCTTGATCGTTAGCTTCTTGGTACATTTCTATAATATAGACGATGGTCGAGGATGACGGGTCTTGGCCGCTACAAGATGCTGATAAACAACGGACAACTGTCTACGATCGGGTAGTGCCAGTCCGAAGCCTTAATAACGGAGGAGGACGACGTCAATCATCCTCATTACGACAAGGAGTCGCTAAACAGAAACTTCAAAATGTCTTTACTATTTGCGACTTCATACCAGCGGAAAACAAATAATCATAGCACGATTAAAGTTATGGATTATTACTGCTATTAAATTGAAAACATCTATGGCCTCTGGCTATTGGAATTATTAGACTGCATGTACATGTATGTCTTCCTCACTGCCTGCTTGTCTGTCCATATTTCTGCTTCTGTTCTTATCTGTATGTCTGTCTATCTGTCTGTAAATCTGTCTGTATGCTGTCTGTATTTCTGTCTGTGTGTCTGTCCATTTGTCCGCCTTTGTCTGTCTGTACGTCTTTCTGTCTGTCTGTCTGTCTGTTTGTCTGTCTGTCTGCCTTTGTCTGTCTGTACGTCTTTCTGTATGTCTGTCGGTCTCTCTGTCTCACACTGTATACATCTGAGATATGTATTTGCATAAAAATGCTGAATTTGACCATAGGCTTTAAATTATGCAATACAAAGATGAACTTGGCTCTATTACATTTAAAACCGGTTTTACTTTACAGGTACCTTTCGTTGGGCTGTAATGTCATCAGCCGAGAGATTCCACGATACCAATCGAAAGGGAGATACGAGAGCCCTGAGGAGGGCACTTGGAAGGACTATGACCGATCGGACTATGAGGGCACGACCCCGATCACGTGGGCAGCTGCATCGGGTCACTTCGAGGCGTTGAAGATACTTGTGGAGAATGGATAAGTCACTGGATTTGGTTAGAGTTAGCAGTTGATATAAGATGAGTGACATAGGGTTGGATCGAGTTAGTTGCCTAGAGAGGTTAGATGACTGGGGGTGGTTTAGAGCAGGGTGTCAAAAGTCCGGCCCCCGGGTCTTTTCTGGCCCGCCTATGATGCTTTTCTGGCCCGCGTAGCCTTGCCCAAAGACTCCACACTCTGTGAGAAGAAGTTCAAAGGTGTCATTTCTCACCGCGTTTGAAGAGAAAGCAAATTGATGTGCTGATAACAAGCCAGCAAACAACACTACTCAATCGTCACTCCGATATAGATGTGTTTGATACATTATAAGAAAAAATTAAGACTGGTGAATTTATAGCTATTGAAGGAAGCGTTTCAAAGGTGTCTAAGATGATCACTGTTACGCTTAGCAACAACTGTGGTCGCCAAGGCCAATTACGTCTGCCTCTAACCCATATTCCAATTAAATATTTTCCATCCGTGGCTTAGTTCCTGTTCAATGACGCTCCGCCATAATAAATAAAATCAGTCTCGCCCTCCTTCATCCATGGTTCAGACTGGCACCACCTGTGTGGTGGGGCTTTGCGAGAGTGCAGGAACGGGAGGCCCTTGAGAGAATTATCCGAAGGTTGGTACGCCAGAGGTACTTACCTCCATCTTCTCCCTCATTTGAGACTCTCTGCAGCAATGCGGATACTAGACTCTTTGCCTGTATTCTGCACAATCCTTGTCATGTATTGCATAAATTGTTACCTCCGATCAAGCAATCGCGCTACAATACAATACAATACAATTAGACATTTATAGCGCGCTTTAACAAGACAAGTCTTGCACGAAAGCGCGTTTGCGCTGTGTTCTTAGTCATAGTGTAATGAGAATAGATGAGTTTTTAGTTTTGATTTAAATTGCCTAACAGATGAACATTGACGGATTGTAGCTGGGAGACTGTTCCATTCTCTGGATCCAGAGACGGCAAAAGCAGGATCTCCAAACTTCCTCTTGGTGCGAAGAACGGTAAAGTCTCCTCTTGTGGCCGATCTAAGTCCTCTAGGATTTTAAGCAGAGCATGGCACGACCATGGATTTCATATATGAGGGGGAGGTTCCAGAATGGATATGATACATGAGCAGGGAGATTTTGAAAGCGATACGGGCGCGAATGGGAAGCCAGTGTAGTTGTTGAAGAGATTGTGTGATGTGGTCTCTGGGACCAAGGCCTTTTATTAGGCGAGCTGCGGCGTGCAGAACAGATGTTAGAGGTTGTAGCGTCGATGTGGGAAGGCCAGATAGGACGGAATTGCAGTAGTCGATGCGAGAGATGACAAGGGCTTGAGTAAGAATACGGAGGCAGGTTTCATCCAGGCAGCGTTTCACTTGTCTAATTCGGCGAAGGTGGAAATAGCAGGCTCTGGCAATGGAGGAAATATGTTGTGTCATATTTAGATTTTGCAGTCTAGCAATACTCCAAGGTCGCGAACCACTTCTGAAGGTGGAATCGAACAACTTGAGTCGAGATTAAGTATTTTCAGTGATTTATCTTCATTCTGACTGATCCGACGGTCGAACCAAATGAGTTCTGTTTTAGTAGTATTTAGTTTCAAACGCATACATGCACACCAGGATTGAATATCACGGGTGCATGCTGCAATTTTGATTTTGATGTTTCCGATGTTTCACAGCTACTCTCTGCGGCCACGGTCCCATAACCTTGAGCTTCCCATGTTTGACAACCTGTCTCACAAATGCTTCCTTGCCCGGATGCTATACAAATAAACTATGTTTTCCCCAGACCTGGCTATTTAAACCCTTCATTTATCCCTATGACTAGCCCTAGCTCTTTCTTCCTCTATGTTCCCCGTGATGTACAATAACGCTTCTCTTTCAATTCATTGGTTGTGTATATACATTTTTGTTTATTTGTTTGAATGTATTAATCTTGCCGTGTACAGTGCTGTGCGTTTGCTAGTGCTTCTCAATAAAGGGTATACTTACTTACTTACTTACCCAAGGATATGGCAATGGCCGAGAATCTCTTTCACGTATACGTAGTTTAACGACGCTGTGTCACAACGTAAATGATCAGCATAGCCCTCCTATCCTACATTATCAGGACTTCGGATTGGCACCATTGATGGTTTTCCGACTCTTTATCATTATTTTGTGGCGGCCATGGACCGTCAACGTCGACCTTACCATGTAAGTATCAGCTTCATTTCAAATATCGTGATTAAACTGTTGGCTCTATTTATAGGCTGAGAAGAATACATGTTAAAGGTGTTTAAGGCGAGCATCGTATTATATGTTATTTAATGACATCTTAGGATTGGCGCGCGACTAATAATCATAATATATGTCGTGGTCTACGCTGACACGTGCGGCTGGGGAAAATACCCGCTGTGCGTCAACAACATTGTTTACAGCTAAGGGAAAATTCCGCCACGGACTGTCAACAGCGGACCAATGCATGTATCA
>JACEVL010001817.1:0-22824 GCA_020284085.1 Aporrectodea caliginosa
TACTGTACAGTGGTGGAACAGTAAATGGAAGACAATTTTATCAAGATGAACTGAAACTCAGTAATAAAGTTCAATGACTTCAAATCAACGGCCGTTGTAGTTAAACTGTTAGATTCAAATACGTGACTAGTGACAAGATCTGAGTGGTAGGCTTCTGAATAACCACAGTACTAAATAATCATAATTTTCAAATATTGCGAATAACGAGAAATAACCGCTTTTCTGTATTGACTGTATGGCCTCGACCCTGCTCAATGAATTGATCGGGTGAAATCCTTCACCACCGCTGCCCTTTCAATGCGTGCTACGACATTTAAGGTTCTCGTGTATGGTTCGTACTATAGAATATGTTTCTTTATTTTGGTGACATCTTGTGGCTGCCAGGTCCATTAACATCGACATCATTCACAAGTGGCTAGTAATTATTATCTTAAATATTACGCGATTCGTGAATATATAATATCGGTAGGAAACGTTATAATGGTGTTTAAGTGAACATTGAGCCGCTTTTGAAGGAAGGAAGTGAAGTTGAGCTACGAAGAGAAAGTGGTAGTCGATTCCATTCCCTTGGAGCAGAGGCGTGGAATGCACGAGAGCCCATAACTGTTCTGCATCGTGGCTCAGCTAGAAGACCTGTACTTGATGATCGCAGGCAACGAGGAGGGATGTAAGGAGTTAGTAGTGCATGAATATAGGTAGGTGTGCTGGTGCTGAGGGCTTTGTAGGTCAAACAGGCCAATTTAAATTTTATTCTGAATTCAACAGGAAGCCAATGCAGCTCGTGGAGTAGGACTGAGGAGCATGTTCGTAGTGGGACACGCATCACTACACGAGCTAAGGAGTTTTGGATTCGTTGCAGCCTTTTGAGTTCAAGGTTTGAGACACCCACAAAAAGGGAATTAGCATAATCAAGACGAGAGGATACAAGTGAACAGGCTATAGTTTGAGACATATTCTTAGTTAGAGCCGACCTGATGTGACGTATTGCCCTGATGTGATAGAAACAAGATTTACAAAGGTTTGTTATGTGTGGTCGGAATGTGAGCTTACTGTCCAGGGTTACCCCAAGTGTTTTGACAGTATCTAAAAGAGACACAGCAGTGCCTGCGAGGTCGACACTAGAAAGTGAAGGGAAAGAACGCAGGCGTTGGCCTGAACCGAACAGAATTGCCTCAGACTTGTTTGGGTTTATGGCCAAACCATTGAAACAGAACCATGCATACATAGATGAGAGGCACTCTTCAAGTTTTAGTTTACCAGACTGGTCAGTGTGTGACAGAGCAATATGTAGCTGAGTATCATCCGCGTACTGTTGTAATTGGATTCCAAAGTGCTTAGCTATATGACTGATTGGGGAAGTAAAGACTGTAAATAATAAAGGACCGAGGACAGATCCTTGTGGTACTCCAGCAGTACAAAGCGTGGGCTCAGACCGAGCGGTACCGATGCCTACCTGCTGACTACGGTCACCCAGGTAAGAAGCTAACCAGTTTAAGGCAGTCCCAGAGACACCGAAGCTTTTGGTTAGTCTTGAAAGAAGTAGCTGGTGGTCTACGGTGTCGAAGGCTGCACTGAGGTCAAGACATACTGAGAGGCAGGCTTTACCATTGTCAACACAGGAGAAGATGTTATCCAGTGTAGAGACAAGAGCAGTTTCAGTGGAATAGCCTTCGCGGTAAGCTGACTGATAAGGGCTGAAGTTAGGTGAAGAAGTGATGTGTTTCTTGATACGTGTAAGAAAAAGACGTTCAAGGATCTTGGAAATGTTATTGAGGTTAGAGATAGGTCTAAAGTTTGAAAGGTTGCTGGTGTCAAGGTCGGGTTTTTTGAGTAAAGGCGTGACTAGAGCAGATTTAAAGCATGACGGAAAACACCCTTCAGCAAAAGACAGGTTGGCCAAGTGGGCAATAAGGTGGGAGAAAACATCAGAACAAGAGACAATAAGTGGTGTAGGTATGAAGTCCATTGGGGATGATTTAGGGACCATGCTCTTGAGAAGATTAAAGACTTCAAAGTAGGTGACAGGTGGTAAGTCATCAAAGGCGGAGCCGGAGAAGTCAGAGTCGAGCAGCAGGTCATTCCATACTAAATTGGCAGCACATTTAGCAATTTTACATTTAAGATCGTTAATTTTGTTTACAAAAAATGCAGCAAATTTAGAACACATATTCTGATTCTCAGGGTCAGAGCGTTGGCAGTTGACAGTCTCCTTTGAGTGTAGAAGACGCTGGGAGATGCGCCATCGGTCCCGTGGATTTTCAGCACTTTCAAGTTGGCTACGGAAATACGAACTTCTTGAATCATTTATGAGTTTGTTTGTGACACGGCAGTGACGACGATAACGCTGTCTGTCCTCCTCAAGTCGAGAACTTTTCCATTTCCTTTCCAGTCGACGACGTTCCCTCTTTGCCTGGGATGCCTCAGATGAAAGCCATCTAGTTATAGGTTTAGATGGTCGCCTGTAGCAAGTCTGAATTGGAGCTATTTTGTCCAAGGTTAGCGTTACTATTCTTTTCAGTTGTTCGGCGAAATCGTTTGCACTGTTTGCAGGAGCAACGAAAAGATCAGAATCAACGAGTAGGTCACTAAACGTTAAAGGGTCTACTGCTTTGATGTTGCGGTATATGTGCTGAACTGGCTGGCGGTGGCAGGAAGTCATTAATTTACACAGAATGAGCTTGTGATCTGATACAAGACCAGCATCGCTCACCTGTACATCGTAAACTGTTGCGCGATCATCAGCAGCTAGGATATCTAAGATGTTTTCACCTCGAGTCGGGACTTCGATGTACTGGTGAAGACCGTAGGTGTTGAAGGTGTCGGTCAGCATGTCATCAATGCGACCTCCAGATCCAGGGCAGTTGAGGTCGCCACAGAGCAAAAGTCTTTCATCAGCCTCGACACAGATGGATGATATGAGTGTGGCGAGGTCATCGTAGAAGTCTCCCAATGGACCAGGAGGACGGTAGATGTTTGCAACTGTCATCGATGAGGATCCTCTGCCCAATCGTATCAGCTGAACCTCACATGAGGAATTGCAGAGCCTGTCGGATTGAGGGTGCACGCTGACGTCTAACGTGGACCTGTAGATGACAGCGAGGCCCCCGCCAGACACTGAGCGACCTGAGGTTCCACTCCGATGAACATGGAGAACCGAGAAGCCTTCAGGAGCAATGTCACGTTTGATGCAATCTAGTGTATCAGCGCATATCCACGTTTCAGACAGTGCGAGCATGTCAAGCCGTTCGTCTCTGATGAGGTCGTGAATAATGGCAGAGCGACGGATGGCTGAACGGATGTTAAAGCTGCCGAAGTTTATGGCTGTTGGTTTCGATGTTGGCTTGTTGGACTTGACTTTGCTGAAGGGTGGACCAGGGTTGCTTTCGATGTCACCCGACAGTAGCAGAAGAAGAGCGACCACAGCAGATGAGAGAGAACGGCGACGCCGGGGACGAAAAGGCCGGCCCGTACGTGACCATAACAAGATCCCCGTGATGTTGCGCAGCGCAGGGTTTATTCGTCCTGTAAACGCTTGCATTGTGCGACTTTCCGACATCTGCAGACTTCGCGCGTTCATTACAAGATAATTTGAGAGGCAACACAGCTGGTCTGATGATCGGTTTTGTTCGAGAAAAGTGATGAAAAAGGCGATATCAACAAGCGAAGTTACGTTCATATTGGGTCTGCAACGAACGTCTAACGGCTGCAGACGATAAGAAAGGTTTTCAAAATTTAAGTTTCCATATTCGGCTATTTGAAAATCTGTTTCATTTACCGAGTGATGAACTGATATCCAGTTAGTCGAAATAAAAATCCATAATATGAGACATAAAAGACACGATAAACTTGAAAAAATAGAAGAAATAGCGATTTCAAAACAAGCGATAAACTTTTTTGCGTCCATTTTGGCCACCTGGCGACTAAAATCATGCTTACAATGTAGTAGTCTGTCATAAGAGAATGGCTTGGTGCGGATCTTAATATTATGTCCGAGTATTGCTTTAACTTTAATGCTGAATGCGGATTGCAAGTGGTTCAATAAAGAATATACTTACTTGCTTACTTACTTAAGCGGTACATCCTAATCAGTCGACAGATGATACCTGGCTGGTATCTCTAGCCGAGGTCGTCTATGCATGTGGACCTAGAGGGCATGACCCCGCTGGGCGACCTGCATGTGGTAGTATAGCTAAAGACTGGACTGATCCTGCAGTCGGTTGTATCCTAGTATCCTTGTGTATACGACATAATTACAAGCATTCGTATTCAGTGTTAACTATCACGCGTTTTACGAATATATCGCAGCGGAAGAAAGCGTTATAAAGGTGTTTAAATAGATCATTGCGTTATCCAATGTTCCGCCCTTAAACCTGTCTATTACGGGACATCTGTTCAATTAGCAAGCTTATTTATATTACATGCAAATTTAGCCGTTTATTAGAGCAACCATGTGACCTCAACCCTGCTGAATATTCAATGGCAAACGGGACATGACACGGCGTTAGCAATCAGAAACCCAAATTTATAGAGGGCTGCTCTAAAACTATAATAAGCGAAGGATACCAGCTTATTCATGAAGGCTCCATCGCATCATGGGGGTTTTCCATAGAGCGATGTCCAGTGGAGGTCCGAGTCCGGTTGCAAGAGAGACCGGACAGAGGAGGCAGAGACGCTGTAAAGGCAGGTTTCGCCGAGGACGAGGAATCTTAGAATGGGAGGGATCGATTGAATTAGGGTAGGAATTCTTGAAGAGTCAGGACTTCGGTTTCGACTGGAAAACCTGAGACAGATGACGGTGGTTGAGTGGCGGGATTGGTGGAGGAACTGAGGGACGTCGTTCTAACCAATGTTGCTAACCATGCTTCCAATGAAGGGTCCTTTCTTCCGAGTCCAGGGATTGAAGGCATCTATCAAGTAAGTAAGTAAGTAAGTATTTCCTTTATTGAGAAGCACTAGCAAACGCACAGCACTGTACATAGCAAGATTAATACATTCAAACAAGCATTGTTTTAGTTAAGTATGCAACGATACATCACCGTTAATTTGACGTTGTTTGAATTGACTACACACCAAAATAGCCCTGTCACGTCGTGAAAAATACTTCCAGTACAGGGTCAAAAAATCTTGGCGACTGCCATCACCACAGTAGAAAATTGCGCTAGTTATCTTATTACGATTCCTCCCACTCTTCCCCTTACCTCCTTCAATTCAATTCGTTTCAATTCTAAACACCATCCATTAGTAGTCCCACTTTATGCCTGCCTTTGGATCGTGACCTTGAATCGATTTTTACCCCTCCCGACGATCGAATTTGTTTTGACTAAACGCCTGTGAATAAACTGGTTCCCGCGACTACGTTTTTTTGGTCGACTCAGAAATCCGAAGATTACGCTTACCGCCATCTTGGGATTGGACTACACCTAATTGAACACTCTTCCTCCCAATGCGCCTTTTATTAACGATTTTTTAAAAGGAGAAAACTTCCTTTACTGAATGAATAATATTAGTTACTGGACAAATGAATGCTTGAATTAATTAATTCGCTGATGAATGAATAAAGTAATTCACCAATAGAGCGCACATGCACATTGAATGGTGTATGCAGAGAAATGTAAGATAATGTCATTTACTGTAAGAAGACAGTATCCGTCTGTTAAGCTAGCCTTGAGGCTAAACAATGACTAAACAACAATGACTAAACAATGACAAAAAGAAGACGAAGAAAAGCAGTCTCTGAGGGAACCATGATTATGAAGTGTTAGCGAATTCAGTTTCTTATCCTCGGCATATGAGAGCGAATGACCAATCGTCGTCGTCTCAGTTTCCCACCAACAGTGTACAGTCAGTGTACTCATTATAGCTGAGTTGTCTACTAGTTGCAGATGGAGCAGATATCTGGAACCAAATTTCTACCCTGGCGGGGATTTGAACCCCGGAGTTTCGATTAATTGATCGGGTGAGATCCTTCACCATCGTTGCCAGTTTGAATGGGTGCCACGCCATTTAAGTTCCTCATGTACGAATCGTTCTATAGTAGATTCCTCTTTATTTTGTTGGATCAGAAATTACACCCTAGGACATCGTGTTCGGTTTAAAATATATTGCATCTGAAGAAACAGTTTTGAAGTTGGGTCAGCAATTTCATTCTAGCGCATAGTAGTAGTAGTTACAGTTTAACGACACTGTGTGATAACAAAGATCACTAGCGTCGCCCTCCTCCTTTATCCAGGCTTGGGACTGGCACTGCCAGAGTACGAACCGCGGCGGAGTCTGGAAAACAGCTTTGAAGGTTTTTAAGTGGCAGTTTTTAAGTGGCTGCTAGGGCCGTTGACGTTCATCCGAAAATTGTGGCATATTGTGGATTATATCCAATCACATCGCTTTCGGGTGAAAATATATTGCATCTGAAGAAACAGTTTCAAAGGTGTTTAAGTAAAGTTTAAGAGGGAGAGACCTGATCAGTCGCCTTCACACCATTGATCATGAAACTCAAAATGGAAGACACAACTGTAGAGGAATGGAGGTCTTCCATAAACGAGCGGCTTATGCGTGCCGGAGTATCGCCAAGGCCATAAGTCAAGTAAGTCAAGTAGAGTATGCATTATCCAATGTGCCACTCTATCCAGGGACATTGTGACCTCGACCCCACCCATTTTTCAATGAAATGATCGAATGAGATCCATCAACACCGCTGTCCCTTTGTATGGGTTCCACGCCATTTAAGGTCCCCATATAATACGCGTCGTGCTATGGTACATTTTTCTTTCATTAGCGACACTTTGTGGCTGCCATGGCCGTTGACAATATACTTCGTTTTGTTTTATTGACAGTGAGTACATTGCTTTTTTTTAATCATCAGTTTAATGACATCTCATGACAACATCGGCCGCTGACCAATCAAGCATTGTACATTTGCAATATTACAAACAGCATGCACATTTAACATTTAGACTATACATGTATCTATCATGATTTTCTATATATTGTTCAAGTAGCTTGCATATTTGAGTATAAGTTTTATTTAGTAGCAATGTATGGCGATACAACAATCGATTGTGCTAATAAATTCAAACATTTCTATCAGATATTCAGGCTTAGTGTCAGAGTGTTTTTCAGTAGGCTTACTTGGGACGATAATATATTGAACCCTGTGACACAGTTTTAAAGGTGTTTAAGTAGAGCATTGCATTATCCAATGTGCCACTCTATTATTTGATAACTGTTCTATTCGCAACTTACAAGCCATCATACAGTAAATATAAATGTAGTCGTTTTTTTATTGCAACCGTGTGATCTTGACCTTGCTCATTTTTCGACGAATTCATCTGGTCAGATCCTTCACCACCTCTGCCCCGTTGAATGGGCGCCACATCATTTAACGTCCTCGTGTATTATACACTGTGCTTGCTAGGGATTATGATCTCTGAATTAAGACACAAGGCGTCCTCACCGACAGTGGCAAACGGGACGTAATCACTATCGAAACTCAACAAATCTAAGCGCTGGGCACCAGCTTATTCACGAGCGCGGCGTCGTATCAGAGGCGTTGTCCAGAGATACACGTCCAGTGAAGGTCCGATTCCGGATGTAAACGACGCTATGTGAATTCCACCTATTTAAAATATAAATAATAAGGTCGACATTAACCACCTTAACTACGCCGTAACTACTTGCCAGTCTCAAGACTGGACGAAAGAGGGGGCAACTCTAATCACCTTAGTTATGACGCAGCGCATGACTAACTCAGCAAACGCCTTTCCAGCCGTAAGATGTCGTCAAACGCTCAAAATTCTCAAATATATAATAATGTCACCGTCTCCTTTACCTTGTGCTGTCAGTTCGTTGAACCCTGGCGACCGTCATGATCAAGTTCCTCCATTTTCTTCTGTCCGCCGTCGCATCTCTCAGTTCTGTCAAATTCATTCTAGTTATTTCATGTATCTCGTCCATCCACTTTATCCTTGGTCGTCCTTGTTTTCTCCTTCCCTCTCCATATGCTAACATCATTTCCTTTTCCAGTCCGTCTGACCGCATGATATGTCCAAAGAACCTCAACTTTGCTCTTAGCACTGTTTGTTGAAGTGTCTCTTCCTTCTCAATTCCTATATCCCTGCGCACCCATTCGTTAGTCTTTTTCTCCGCCCATGAAATTCTCTGCATTTTCCTCCATATCCACATTTCGCATGCGTTAATCTTTTTTCTCGTTTTCTTAGTCAATGTCCATGTCTCACTGCCATATGTTACTGTTGGTATGATTAGAGCCTTCACCAATCTTTTTTGTGTGTCTATACTGACATGTTTGTCCTTCCATATTTTTTCCAGATCGTTCATTGCAGCTTTTCCTATCGCCACTCTACGATTTATTTCCATATCACATTTTCCTTCTTTTTCTATTACTGATCCCAGAAATGTAAAGCTTGTTACCGTTTCTATTTCCCCCGCGATATAAAACACGTCCTTCTCTCTGTGTCTGCGTGTCGCTGTGGCTAGATATGTATACGTATCATTGGTTGCTCTTGTTCTTGTCTTACGTTTGTTCCGTTCTATATCCGTTCTATAACCGTCTCCTTACACACCTTTAAATCGTAATTAAATGAATCTATATAAAATGGCTTCTTCAAGTTCTCCGTAACTGAAGCAGCTAAAATAGGTGCTCACCGATAAAAGCAAAGAAAAGTCGATGAAAAATAGTTTTATCGAAATGAACTGAAACTCAGTAATAAAGTTTAAACTGTGGATCCAATTCATCGTTAGTAATTCAAATCTGCCGGGTTAAAGAATGCCTTAACTGTATTGTACATAATAATTACGAACTTGTCGTCAACAGCCTTTGATGAAATATGACGACGTTTAACTTTGGAAGAAAACAATCTACTATATATTTAAAACTCGTTCTAACGCTGACTCTGATGTCTTCGCACTCTATGAATTTCATACAATTTGATTTTCACTATACAGTACATGTTTACGAATTGTCGTTAGCGGCCTTTGAAGTCGTATGATGAGGTTAGCCTTTGGTATAAATAAACTGGAGACGTTAATATTTTAGTTCAATCGCTATTGAAGAGCCGTATTAAGCAATTGCTGTCGACGTCAACGGCCATTTTTGTCATTGCTACTGAGTTTAGCTTCACTTCGCTTTTTTAAAAGACGAGTCTATAACTGTGAAATCAGTTCAATAAATTTATGTGATTGACATCAATATTTTGATACCCTATAAGATTTCGTTAACCAGTTATCGTAGGATGTCGTTGAATCTAATCCAATCGCTGCTCTGTGTGTACTGTGTAGTTTATGTTTAACGAAACTGTGACGATTAGCGTCGCCCTCCTTCTTCTTCAGGCTTTGGACTGGCACTTATACAGGTAGGGTAGTCGATTCCGTGTAATTACTAACCATTTAATTAATAACCATTTAATTAATATTTAAATGTAAGGTTGAAGCTACCACCTTGGCAACTCCTCCACTACTGCCAGTCTCAAGCCTGGATGAAATAGGGGGCAGCGCTAAGCATCTCATGACCAACCCAACAAACGCCTTGGCGGCCGAAAGATGTCGTCAAACAATCAGTTTTAATAACAATAATTTGCACACCTTTGAATCACTATAAAACGATGCTATATAAAATGGATTTGTCAGCCACAGTTAATTTATTGTATATCAATTTTAGAATAACAATGCAAACGCAAGTAGCTGGATTCAAAACGTGACTATTGACTACATGTGAGTGGTAGGCTTAGAAGGAATCGAAGAAAAGGGTGTTTAATGTTAATCTTTAAAACCGGAAGACAGAATCTGCCTTTAAACAACAAATAACACATGGAAAAATCTCCGGAGTAGGTCATTAGCAATGCATTAAGCCACTCGATGAATTTAGCCACTTAAAGGATTAAGTCACTCAATGGATTAAGCCATTAAATGGATTAACCTTCGCAGGACCAAGCGGGGTAAATAATTACCCCAGGGGTATTTGGATGTTGATTGCGGAGCAACAGTTACTGTGGGGAGTTATAATTTGACGTTTCATGTGTTTACAAGTTAATACCCCAGACATATTCTGACACCATAACCACCTTGATGTCGTGTTGTGGGGAAAAGATATTTGAGTCCAAAGTGTCATGGGGTAAATATTTACCCCTGCTTGGTCCTCGACGTCGTTATTTTTTCGTACATAGGAAAAAATATTTTTTAATATCTGAGCTCAGAAGTAACTTAAAATCATAAATAAAGTGTCGAATCTACCAAAGAATTAAGTTTTGATAGTAGCATAATTTTGGAGAGTCTACTTTCAAGATGGCGGCCAATATGGCCGCCAAAAACACAAAAATATACATATCCCAGCTCATAGACAAGCTATAATAACAAGTGAAGTGTCGAATTTAGTATTTTCAAGGTCAGGGATTCGATCTGTCGTAACGGCAATAGTATGAGAGTGTTAATTTCCAAGATGGCGGCCAATATGGCCGCTAAAACACAAAACTATGTGCATCTCAGCTCACAGGTAAGATACATTAACAAATGAAGTGTCAAATTTAGTATATTCAAGGTCAAGGAATTGACTTATCATAGTGGCAATAGTGTGTGAGTGTTAGTTTTCAAGATGGCGGTCAATATGGCGCCAAAACAGAGAAATTTGTATATCTCAGCTCATATTTTGCTTTTGGCGGCCATAATGGACGCCATCTTGGATAGTAACACTCCCATACTATTGCCACTACGAGAAATCGATACGTTGATCTTGAATGTATTAAATTTGACACTTCTTTTGTTATTTTAGCTAAACTTAAAGCTGAAATATGCATGTTTTGTTTCTGCGGCCACATTGGTCGCCATCTTGAATAGTATCATCCCGACACTTTTGCTACTGCGAAAAAACGACTGTTTGACCTTTAAATTATAAAATTTGACACTTCATTTGCTATCGTAGCTTACCTATGAGCTCAGATATTTATATCTGTGTTTTGGCGGCCATATTGGCCGCCATCTTGGAAAGAAACACTCACACACTATTGGCACTACGAGAAATGGATTCCTTGATCTTGAAACTATTAAATTCGACACTTTATTTCTTACGGTAGCTTACCTATGAGGTGAGACATAAATATTTGTTTTGGCGGCCATATTGGCCGCCATTTTGGATAGTATCAATCTAACACCATTGCAACTACGAGAAATCAATTTCTTGATCTTGAAACTATTAAATTTGATCCTTCATTTGTTATTGTAGCTTATTTTGATCTGAGATATAAAAAATTTTGTGTTTTGGCGGCCATCTTGTCCGCCATCTTGGATAGTAGCATTCCTACACTATTGCTACTATGAAAAATCGATTGACTGACCTTAAAATTATTAAATTCGACGCTTCATTTGTTACTGTAGCTTGCCTATGAGCTGAGATATGCATTTTGTGTGTTATGGCGGCCATATTGGCCGCCATCTTGGAAAGTAACACTCGCACACTATTGGCACTGCAATAAATCGATTTGGTGACCTTGAATCTATTTAATTAGACACTCTATTTGTTATGGTAGCCTACCTATAAGCTGAGATAGGCATTCATTTGTTTAAGCGGCCATATTGGCCGCCATCTTGGAAAATAACTCTCCCACACTATTGGCACTACGAAAAATGGTATCCTTGGCCTTGAAACTATTAAATTCGACACTTCATTTGTTGCTGTAGCTTGCCTATGAGCTGAGATATGCATTTTGTGTTTTATGGCGGCCATATTGGCCGCCATCTTGGAAAGTAACACTCGCACACTATTGGCACTGCAATAAATCGATTCGCTTACCTTGAATCTATTTAATTAGACACTCTATTTGTTATGGTAACTTAACTATGAGCTGAGATATACATTTTTGTGTGTTTTGGCGGCCATATTGGCCGCCATCTTGAAAGTAACACTTGCACCCTATTGGCACTACAAGAAATGGATTCCTTGACCTTGACACTATTAAATTCGATACTTCATTTGTTATTGTAGCTTACCTGTGAGCTGAGATATTAAAAAGTTTTGGTGGGGTAAAAAATACCCGCTTGGACCTCGATGTATCGTAAAATGTTTTGGTCCTGCGAAGGTTAAGCCACTCGATGCACTAAGTCACTCAATGGATTAACCCAGTTGAACTGCAGCGATGATGTCAATGGATCACCCAGAGAAGCAAGGCGATCAGCATTTAAAACCATTCGATCAATGGATTGCGTAATCATTGGATTAAAAGTCACTCGACTGATTAAGCAATCGTTCAGCCAATTCCATAATCAACAGAATTGAAGTTACTCTGTGAAATAAGCCATGGAAAATGAGGATCAAGCCATTTGATCAACAGATTAAATCATCTGATTTATAGAATAAGCCACAAAGTACGAGTACATGGTCAATTACAAACAATACATGATGCAATGTAATAATTAGCCACACGAATACATGATTAAGCCACTCAACCAACAGATTAAGCCAGCAATGCCTACAGCTGCACAATTGTGTTATGTAAATGCAGCGTAATGTAATGAAGACAATACCATAAATGTGCTATTGTTATTTAGCAAGTAATATAGCGCCAGTGTATAATGCAAAAGGCATCAACCGATGGCGTTAAATATTAAGTAACGTAGACGAACTAATCCAGAACTGGACCAATGTCGTAAGCAACTTGTGTAGACATTTAACACTTTAACGAAGATCTGCATTTGTTTCCAGTCACTTATCGTAGTCGATACTCGCTTATGTGCTAAAGAAACTGTCTTTACACCTCAGCTTTTCAGTTCAAAACAATTACTTGGTTCTCTCGTTTGTCTATGACGGCCATGACCGTGTTCATTTTCAATGAATTCATCGGGTGAGATCCTTCACTACGTAAACCCCTTTGAAATGGCTGCCACGCCACTTAAGGGCAACGTGTACGGACCGTGATAATTATAGTAGATTTTTTCTTTAGCGATATCTAATTCTGCAGTTGTCAGAGCCGACCTTCAAGATCACGATCATCATGGTTTTAGCGCCGTTGATGAAAATATAGCTTGTTGTATTTCGGCTTAACGACACTTTTCATATCGAAGATGATTAGTGTCGGAGGCAGAAAGCAACCTCGTACTCCACGTTTATATTGCGACCGAGCCACCCGCAGTAAAGATCCGAGAAATTAATCTCTGATAAACCGACCGACCCGGAATCGAACCCGGGCCGCCAGCGTGACGAGCGGGCACCAACCCACTCGGCCACTCAGGATCTCTGGAAATATAGCATCGGTAGGAACGTTTTAAAAGGTGTTTTAAGAGAGCGTTGCATTATCCAATGTACCAGTCTGTTCCATTAAAAAGGCATTATAATATAATTTACTATATATTATATAGTAAATGTGAATGTAAACGTTAGTCCATAGTGATCGTATGGTCTCTACCATGTATTTATCGGGTGAGATCATTCACAACCCCTGTCCGTTTAATTGACTGCCACGGCATTTAAGATCCTCGTGTAGTAATAGTGCTACAGAAGAATTATCTTCAACAACAAAAGATGGACGGCAATGGTAGCTACAAAATGTCGCTAATTGGTGAATAGTATGCTTACTATAGCCTATGGGGAGATGGTTTAGGGAATGGTTAACACTCCAGCACGAAGAGCATAAGTTCAACTCAGCCTTTCATTCGCCAGATGGCATTGTTAAAATGAGCAGTAGGACAGATGGGCGCCTTGCATGACTGCAATATATTTAAATTCAACTCATGAGACGATTAGCGGCGCCATTTTCCTTCCCCAGACTTGGGACTGGCACTAAAACAGTTAGGGTAGTGTCGTAGGGTATTCGCTGCTGTGTAATCACGATCTGGTTAATATGGATGGTAAGGTCGACGTTTACCACCTTGGTAACTCCACCACTGCTGCCAGTCTCAAGCCTGCATGAAAGAGGGGGCAACGCTTATCATCTTAGTTATCACGCAGCGCATGACTAACCCACCGAACGCCTTTCCAGCCATAAGACGTCATCAAGCGCTCAATTATACAATAATGTCACCGTCTGCTTACACACCTTTAACCCTAGGGCTACCAAGCTTTTTTGTGACATGGACTACCAAGAGGGGGTGGTTACCACCCCCCCTGGATTTCGTGTTTGGTTTCACATATCATAACTTGTAATATAGCAATGGATTCAGCATTCATTTCTGCACAGAATGGTATATTTAGTTGTACATTATGTGAATGCACCTCGAAATTACATCACTTTTAACAACGGAACCCATTAATTAGCAATATTGTATATTATTGCGTACATTTTGTACTTTTGGATAAACAAATATAAGATTATGTGTGTTTTGAAACTAATCTATGTATAAAAGATACACACAATCATCCCCACACATGTTTATATAGTATAAATGTACATCCATACATATATATCCATACATATAATCGGTTTACGTTGTAATGCTGTATTCAGCCATTTTCACACAGATTACGCGTATTATTATTTATTTTGATCACTTCCGGTATTCAAAAGACAAAGATGTAGGTATGCAAATGAAGCCCTACATTCCCTCTAAAGAATGGTATCTTTGTTTCTCTTCCAGGAAGACAAATGAATACGCTACAGACAAAAACTAAGGGGGGAGTGCTTCCATTCAGCCATTTTTCACGCATATTACGCGTATTATTATTTATTTTGAGCACTTCCGGTTGTCTCAGGTCAAATCAGTGACCATAGAAATGTAGCCCCACATTCCCTCTATAGAATGGTATAATTTGTGTCTCTTAATATTAAATGACGGATAAGACATAGTCGAAAATCTAGGGGGTGGTATCCACCCCCCTGGTGCCTCGGGTATATTGGGTATAACTTTTGAACGGTGTGAGATATCATCTCACATTTTACCTCAAAACGTGTGTAAATGAACCCCCTACAGCTACCTAAAAGGTCAAATTTTTATTCCATACGGAAAAAGTTTGAGATGAAAAAACCTAGGGGGGGTGGCAACCACCCCCTCCCTTGGTAGCCCGAGGGTTAAAGCGCTTTTACAGTACTATATATAAAGTGGGATTTCCGAAAAAGCAGCAATTGGTTGATGTTGGTTTGCGTGCAAGAAAGTTATATCAAAATGAACTGAAATTCAAATACAATCGTAAGATACAGCCAGAAAAGTCAGAGAAAGCAGCATAGGCGCCGACTTTTTGGTTTTGTCTCTGGGTGCCAGTGCCTGGGTCCTACTCCAGTCCCCGTGAACATTTTTATATTCTACATTGCCAACGGTGACTTTTATTGCATTTTGGGAAAAGAAATCAAGAGTTACGTGGTTAGAAAAAGTATTTGAAACTCACTATTGTGAGATCATGCATGCAATGTTGGGTATTTGTGCTGTACTGCTTCACAATTTGTGAGATTACTGTAACATAATGTAAAAAGTTTGAATTTAAGGTCTGAACTCTTCTGGGTGCCAGGCACCCACTGAACTTTCTGTCTGGGTGCATTGGCATCCAAGGCTCCCAAGCAGTCGGCGCCTATGGAAAGCAGACAGTCAGAGGACAGAGAAATGAGAAAGACAGATAGATTGAGAGACAGATGAGCATACAGAAATACAGACAAAGAGACAGATAGACCGAGACATTTACACCTCTGAAATTGGTTCCCTATTTACTGCTTCTGCTGTGCTAGGTCACCTGTACGCTGATGACGTTCAGGCCTACCTGCACTGCCTTGCTGCTAACGCCACTGCTGCTGTTCGAGCAATGAGCCTGGCTTTGGGCACCCTGGAGACCTGGATGTCAACGAACCGCCTGCGCCTCAACCCATCAAAACCCAATTCATCTGGCTGGGCACTCGGCAGCAGCTTGCGAAGCTAGACCTACCCACCATTGCTTCAGACTTCCCTCAATTTGTCTTTTCCTCTGTTGTCCGTGACCTTGGAGTTACACTGGACCAAGAGTTAACCTTTGCCCCTCATATAAACCGCATCTGCCGTGATTCTTACTATCAGTTACGCCAGTTCCGCACTGTACAGTTGCTCGCTCACTTACTTCGAACTCCACCGCTACACTCATCCACTCTTTTATCACAGTCCGACTTGATTACTGTTGCTCACTCTATGCTGGTCTCCCAGCTGGTCGGTTGGTGTGCCTGAACTGGGTCCTGCGCTCTGCCGCACGCCTTTGCGGACGTATCCCCAAATTTGACCACGTCTCAGGTTATATGCTGGATGTGCTTCATTGGCTCCCTCTACTGCACCGGATCTCGTATCGGATGATCTCTTTGGTCTGGCGGTCCTTGCTGGGTCTAGGCCCTGCCTATCTACGCGACCTCTGCTGCCCTACCTTGGGTGCTCCGGGTCGTCGCTCTCTCCGCTCTACTGAGCGGGGCGTGCTCATGGTCCCTTTGCCCGCACTGCTACTAAGCAGAATCGGGCCTTCTCAGTGGTTGGACCCTCCCTCTGGAATGGGCTTCCTTTGGCACTGCGCTTGCATCCCAGAATCCATTCTGAATCTTTCTATAGCCTACTTGCCTCAAACCTGTCCTTTTTCAGCCGTGCTGGGGTCGGAAGCGCTTCTGAGTAGTAACCTTGAAGGGGCGCTATATAAAACTTCGTAATGAATGAATGAATGAATGAATGAATAAATGAATGAATAAAATACAGGCAGAGATCTATACGTCAAATTCAATGATCCTGGCAGTCGTAAGATGTCGTTAAACTCTCCTTCAGGACGTGGTCTAGTCCAGGAATAACTACTAATTATCAATTCAAAGGCGTCCAAACCCCGAATAGTTTACAACATGCCTCTTATCAATGGTCGAGGGTAGAACCCCAACGAATCATCGATGCGGTTGGTCGTATTTGGGGGGCAGATATAAAACGACGGGGATTAAAAGCAATAGGTAGCCGGCGTGTTTAGACACCTTAAGTTGTATATTTTAGACTCTATATAAGGTGGGTCACCGATAAAAAAAAGTAGTTAAGCTTCAAGGGCTATCAGATTTAGCTGGGCATGTGGAACCGACGTTTATAACCATTATTCCCCTTCCCCGGGGAATCATTAGTCACCCTAACCGTGGTTGGATCTATAAACTCTGACGAATAATGGTGAGTTAAGATAGAATCGACGTTTGTTACTAATGTAACCACGAAAAGTTGCAAAATACTGATTTTTCTTTATTTGGCGACATCTTGTGACTGCCAGGGCTGTTGGCTTCGATATTTTGATAATTCGGTAATCGTTTACATCCTAGAACATTGCTTGCGGGTGAAATATATTGAATCTATCTAAACCGTTTAAAATGTGTTTAAGTGGAGCATGCATTAGAGAGTGACGCGGGGAGACAATCTCGTCCCATCACCGCCCCGAAACAAGTAAGTCATCCCCATCCCCATCCCCGCCCCATCCCCGCATTGTTTGTCCCCATCCCCACCCCATCCCCGCAGGACGACATCACATTCCCCGCAAAAAGTTTACACCAATTAAAATTTAAAAATAACAGTTTTAGCTTACAAAGATATTTGTATTGCTAACTGCATTAGTCTGTTATTATCTTATCGACAGTTTGCATTAACCAAGACCTGACTATTTCTGGTTAGTAGGCTTCAGGAAATAAAAAATCTCCTTATCAGTTCTCAAGTTCTTAACATCACTCGGGTTTATTGCCGGCTCAGTCCCCATTACCGCGGTATTGCCGCGAGAGTAAACCCCATTACCGCGGTATTGCCGCAATTTTTTTCTCCATTACCGCGGGATTTAGCGCGGTTACCGCGGTTTTTCCCGCGGGAAAATTCCCCATGTCACTCTCTAGCATGCATTATACAAAGTGCCACTCTATACCGGGACAACCGTTCTATGAACAAACGATTATAGGCTAATATATTCTTACTATAAGAGAGAGGCAAAGGAAATGGATCGGGTACACGCTGAGAGGAGACTCACTACTAAGAACGATCATCGAAGGGAAAATGGAGGAGAGGAAGACAAGAGGAAGACCAAGACAGATGATGCTGGATTGGATGATGACAAACGATTACAGGAAGCTGATAGAAGAGGCTCAACAAAGAGAGGAGTGGCGACGTCGGACATTCGAACCTGCCTAAGAGGCAGTGAACCACAAGAAGAAGACGCTTAGACACCTTTAAGTAGCTGCTACAGAATCTATATATTCAAAGGTTTCGTTCAAGCAGCAAATCACTAGTCTCCTTACTCTCCTATGTGCTAAGTGTCATGTAACGTAGGCCTAAGGTAGTCGTCAACGGATCGGATCCACAGTTTAACGGCAGCTTATGACAACATAGGACGTTGCCGCCGACAAAGATTGTTTGTGGCATATTAGAGCTCTAGTCGTCAACGGTTATGACAGCTTAAAAATATCGTTAAACTTTTTTTTATAATAGCGGTAGCTTGGACAACATGCGAGTACCAGTAAAAGACAAATTAAATAAGTATTTACAAATTTGACTAATATATATAGCTATTTGCAATAATAACCTAAAATTTTGACCAGTAGTTTTAGACTAATTTTACAGACAACAATAATTAGCGGTCATTTTAATTATCAGTTTCAGACTTCAGAGGCGTTCCTACTCAGAATAGTTTACAACCGACGGATGCGATTGGTCGTATTTCTGGCAGAAGTTAAACGACGGGGAGAGGATAGGATTACCCTACTCACAGGACAGTCGACTAAGAATCTGTTCTACCCTTTCTGCCAGTTTTCATCTGGTCGTCACTGTGGCGTGTATTTCGTAACCCAGTTCAGCGAAAGTATCTCTTTGAAATGCAGTGAATTGCTTCTTTCTCAAATGTCCACGATGTATGAGCACTTGTTATAGCGCCCCTTCAAGATTTCTACTCAGAGGCGCTCCCGATTACAGCGCGGACACTGAATCGGAGTTTCACGCCGAAGCGCATGAGCAATTGCGCGTGAAGGACTTGCCCAGGGTCCCTACGCGGCGGCTTGAGGTGGATTCGAACCCGCAACCCTCCGGCTGCAAGGCACCGAACATACCCCTACACCACCGCGCCCCACAAATGTATCATATTCGTTTTATACCGTGGTGTGGCGCTATATAAGTTTGTGTATTAAATTACAATTAGTTTTAATTACATGAATGTTTGTTAGATTACATTATTACGTTACATTGCATTTAGTTTTAAACTGAGCACTAGATTGCAACAACAGGAAATTGTACTTTATTACATATAATTATTACAATAAATTAACTATATTAGTAAACTTCTGTAAAAGTTCCATCACACTACTTTGGATTACATATAAAGAGCATTTTGAAGTTTTCCGTCTTTATATTTAATTTGACGCCAACTTTAGAGTCACTTTTCATTCAACGTGATTTCTATACAAAATTATATAAGTAAGTTGTTTCAGTTTAACGACAATGTGGGATAACAACGAACATTAGCGTCGACCTCCTCCCTTATCCAGGATTGGGACTGGCACTGTCAGAGTACGAGCAGTGGCGGAGTTAATTGATAATTACTATGAAAACGACCAGAGCTGGGGTTTCATTGTTTATTCTTAAAGGGATAGCAACATCTGCCTATAAACATCAAGCAACACTTGGATTAAGCCAACTGGACGGAGATTAAACGAATTTGATTACAAAGGATCAACAGATCAAGATCCTTAATCTTTGGATTATGACAAAGGTAAAAGGATTAAGCCTCTCAACTGATTAAACTACTTATTGAAGCCAATTCAAGCCATCCATTGGATTAAGCCAGCGGAACTACCACGATGACATTGGATCGCCCAGAGAAGTCACTCGATCAACAGATTAACATTCAATCTTCATAATCTTCGTTGACAGGAAAGAATTTTAAGCAGAATGAATTTATTCAATTCAATTTAATACCGCAGAATGAATGCAGCCACATTTACAACTGCTCGAACTCTATCAGTGCCAGTCCCAAGCCTGGATGAAGGAGGATTGCGACGCTAGTGATCTTTGTTATCACACAGTGTCATTAAACTGAAACTATTACTACTACTTAAGGTCCTCTTGTACGAACCGTGCTCGAGCGACCGTGTAGCTTAAACCCTGGTCATTTTTCAATGAATTGATCGGGTGAGATCCTTCACCACCACTACCTGTTTGAATAGGTTCCACGCCAATTAACGTCCCCGAATATGGACCGTACTATAGTAGGCCTAGATGTTTATTTAGTGATGTCTTTTGGCTGCCGTTGAAGTCGAATAGGGAATGCAAACCCGGGTTACCCGAACCCGGGTAACCGGGTTACCCGGCTTTTTTCAAACCCGAAACCCGGGTTTGAACGCGATTGAAACCCGGGTTCGACGGGTTTGAAAATCGTAACTTTCACCGTCCTTCACTGTGTGAAACTCACAAATGCAGAGTAATGGAAATATAACGATAATAACGGATGATAACGGGTTTACGTAATACAACTTCTAACTACTTATTTATCGGCTCATTCCATATCTTTATTGGTGATTTCGTATGAGTGTGTGGCTTCCCATTTCACACGACCAGTGACTAATGTCGAGTGTTTTGACACGTCGGCGTCGTAGCTTCGAATTCGTAAATAATAGCAGTAGGCCCTAAACTGTTTTTTTTTATTTAGTGATTTCAGACACAAATCCAAACAATGTATAAATCAGCAAATGTAAAGGGTGGTGTTTGGGATCATTTCATTCACGATTCTGAGTGCCAGACGGCTCAATGTCAGTTATGTAACTCGCAGCAAAAATTGCCAGCGGTGCAACAAGAAATATGCATAGGCTATTCATCTCGGGTCCAAGATAAACCTGCTGAAACACAGGACGTTGGTGACCCTTGTCGTTCTGACGAAGCCAATGACGGTAGGTCTCTTACTAGGCTCTTAGTCCAAGCACTATCACAGGCAGCGATATGTCTCCAAAGCATCATCTACTTTAGTAAGTTCTGGCTCTGCCAAATTGGGTTGCAGAGTAACGATGACTAAATTATCTTCTGAAAGCAAATGGGCAGGCACTGGAATGCCCTAAAGCTGAGATGTAGACGATTAAGCTGTCATTTGACAATTATTTTTATAGGCCTATGCAATGTTTCTTTCAGACAGAACGCTCCGGAACGGCATTCCGTGAATTTTTTTAAGCTGCTACATATTATTTTATTTACTTACATTTTTAATAAAAAATTATTTAGTTAATTTAATTTAATCTCAGCTTTTCAGTGTTTATTGGTATTCAAGATGCTATAAAATTAGAGGCTCAGGGTTAGGCCTTCGGAACCCTTGCAATGTCTTCCATAACTGTTCTGGAATTGTTCAGTTCCGGAACATTTTTTATTGAAAAACACTGCTTATATAAAAAAAATATCGCGATTATCCTAAAGTTTTCTTTTTATGCAAAATTCTTGACTGTTGGAGAACGTTGGACTTGTAGCTGCATACGACGACGTTGTTCTTACGCAAGAAATAGTGCAGTAATAATATTTATCATGTAAAATTTGTTAACCCGTCCAAACCCGGGTTACCCGGGTTATCCGGGTTTTCACGGCGGTCAAACCCGAAACCCGGGTTTCGAAAAATGACCCCGGGTTTGCATTCCCTAAAGTCGAAGTATTAGCCAGTTTGAGAAACGACCACTTACTTTAAATATTACGCGGTTGATAAACATATATTATCGTTAGACACGTTATAAAGGTGTTTTAGTAGAGCATTGTTTTATCCAGTGTGTCATTTTATAACTAGACAACTGTTCTATTCATTCATTCATTCATTCATTTCAGATATTTATATAGCGCCTCTTCAAGATTTCTACTCAGAGGCACTCCCGACTACAGCGCGGACACTGAATCGGAGTTTCAAGCCGAAGCGCATGAGCAATTGCGAGTGAAGGACTTGCCCAGGGTCCCTACGCGGCGGCTTGAGGTGGATTCTGAACCCGCAACCCTCCGGCTGCAAGGCACCAAATATACCCCTGAGGTGGATTCGAACCCGCAACCCTCCGGCTGCAAGGCACCGAACATACCTCTACACCACCGCGCCCCACAAGCGAATAAATAGTAAATGTAAATTTAGACTTTTTCCTATAGCGGCCGAATCTTCTCAATTCTCAGCGAATTGATCGGATGAGATCTTTCATCACCGCTGCCCCTTTGAATGGTTTAGTTGAGGATGAGAAAGCTTGGTGAATAATAGACTGACTATAATAAAACCAATATCCATTTAGATAATGTGGCGTTTTTGCCAGGGACCACCCCCGGGTTTTTGGGCCTCCCTGTATTGAACCACCCTTGGGCTGTGATTTTCTGCTTGGTCGCCGACCTAGCCCGTGGTATCCTAGCCCGTGGTATCCTAGGCCTTGGTGTCCTAGCCCGTGGTATCCTAGCCCGTGGTATCCCAGGCCTTGGTGTCTTAGCCCGTGGTGTCCTAGCCCGTGGTATCCCAGGCCTTGGTGTCTTAGCCCGTGGTATCCCTGCCCTTGGTATCCCTCCTAGCCCATGGTATCCCTGCCTTTGGTATTCCTGCTAGGCCTTGGTATCCCTGCCCTTGGTATCCCTGGTAGGCTTGGTGTCTGGTGTCCTACCCCTCTCCTTGCTGGGTATAAATAGAGGACGCCCTTGTGTTCTGTAGTTTGGTTACTCGTCTTCCCACGTGTGTGAGCTTGGTGTTGAATAAAGATCGTCATTGAACTACGGTGTTCGATTCCTTCGGTGGGTGACATTGCTCGTCGACTGGCATATGCTGAAGCCCTTCGATAGACGACGGAGGCCTTACCAACGCTCCCATCCTGAGCGACACGCGCCTTACATTCGCCTCCTGAGAGAAACAGAGGCGGTCACACCCCGTTTTCTCTACATTGGTACCAGAGCCAGTGGGGTTTTGTCGGA